>VMDR010025127.1:0-14653 GCA_007922815.1 Macrotus californicus | reverse complement strand
GCACTTAGGTTGCTTCCAGCACTTGGCTATTGTAAATTGTGCTGCTATGAACATTGGGGTGCATAGGTTCTTTTGGATTGGTGTTTCAGGGCTCTTAGGGTATAATCCCAGCAGTGGAATTGCTGGGTCAAAAGGCAATTCCACTTTTAGTTTTCTGAGGAAATTCCATACTGTTTTCCACAGTGGCTGCACCAGTCTATAATCCCACCAACAGTGCACTAGGGTTCCCTTTTCTCCACATCCTCTCCAACACTTGTCTGTTGATTTGTTTATGACGGCCATTCTGACCAGTGTAAAGTGGTATCTCATGGTGGTTTTAATTTGCATCTCTCTGATGGGTAGTGATGCTGAGCATCTTTTCATATGTCTCTGGGCCCTCTGTATGTCCTCGAGATAAGCCATTTTCTTAACATCATTAAGCCTGAAGTGTCCTACTCTAGAGAGTGCTTAGTAGGTGAGACATTACTGGTTGTGCATTGGCCCCTCTTTTCTAGAACATTCTGGCCCTCTAAACTAACTGTAATATCTCTGTTCTTTCTAATTCTTGGTATTTAACTGTATCACTTGCTGTTCTGTACTCCCAGGATACTTGGTACATGGTGGGCTCTTAATAAATTTATATTGACTGACCCAGTAATTTAGCTCTTGTAGATGCATATAAACCATCCTCTTTCTGTTAGTACATTTTTTCTCAGCTTACCAAACCCTCCGTCTACCGATGATTGATCTCCTCTATTACATTTTGGTGCTTCTTAATGTTTTCCATCAGATGATTTTCACTCCAGTGACCCTTTGTTAAACTCACCAGTAAGATATTCGATCAGATAGGAGGGAGAACATCTCAGGCTTGGCAAATGGTGTTTTTGAAGGGGATGAGGAACACCAGGTGAATAGTGCTTGACTGGAACAAAGAGTGCGAGATGGAAAAAGATGGAAAAGTTAGAGAGCAGGTAAACTAGGAATGGTGCGGACAGATTGCAGAGACTTTATGGCCAAGCGGAAGAACTGGGCTTGACACCTTGGTGACTGGAAGACCCTATTCCCACTCCCCAGAGGCAATCATGTTCAGTTCCTTTAACTGCTTCTTCTGGTTATTTAAATCTACTCATTTTTTTTAAAGTTTTTATTTATTAATTTTAGAGAGAGAGAGAGAGGAAGGGAGAGGTAGGGAAGCATCAATTTGTTGTTTCTACTTATTTATGCATTTATTGGTTGGTTCTTGTATGTAAAGAGTGTGCCCTGACTGGGCATCAAGCCCTCAACCCCTTGGTGTATCAAGATGGTGCTCTAGCCAACTGAGCTACCTGGCCAGGATGCTACTTGTTTTCTTTTACGGAAGATGGTTCCCAGCTCTTGTTCCGTCACCTTTCCTCTATTTTCCTGATGTAGTCACATCATAACTTTTGTTAAATCAACATTTAACGTACGGGATGAATGAAGAAAACAAAATGGAGTTGGTACAGCTAGGTTGACTTAAGAGGGGGTCAGTACAGTCAATCTGGTGAAACTGATTCAGATCAGAGTGGGCTGACAACGTGAGAAAATGATTTTATTTTACTTTAAGTAGCCTGGGGACTTTTAAACTTTTCAGTGGGGTATCACTATGTATCCTACAGATGACCATCAAAAGAACTTAGGAAAGAATGTTCATGTGTCCAGACTGACATGGGCCAGTAAGCCAGGACAAGCAAAATATGGAAGCTGAGACAGATAGTTAAAGGGCCAAGCAGTTTACAGCCATCTAGTAAACCGAAAAATCCTATCTTCTGTAACCAAGGAGCTTAAGAGTAAATGGTTTACACTTCTCTCCAAGCAGAGAGAGGGTAAATAGCTTAAATCACCCTACACAGGGAGATAGATACAGAAATCCAATTAGCGCCACTTGTGCCAACCCACCCAGAGACAGATGAAGTTCAGGGAATAAATCTCGTTTGGGCACATCAGCATAAAACTGATGAATATTCTATTGAGATCCTTCCCTAAGACTACCCCTAAACTCCCAGCCTTTAAAAAAACCCCAAAAGCCAGGTCAGGCTCTCCCTCCTGGTCAGGGCTTGTATAACTTTTATATACAGAACTTTCTGTGGTTATATATTTAAATTTTTGCTGACAAAATTGTATCATATGGATAATCAACAGTTTACATAAATCCTGACTGCCTGTTTAAGGCAAATAAAACAACAGTTATTCAAACAAGATTGTGCACGAGAAATATTAAAAATATTAAACATCTCCAAGGACTACTTACTTAGATGATCTAGATTTATGACACAAAGTGAGAGTCCTTCAGTGTATAAAATTGTATGCAAAAATACTTCTTTAGAAAATATTTAAGGCTCTGATTGGTATGGCTCACTTGGTTGGGCATCGCCTTGCAAAGTGAAAAATTGCTTATTCCATGCCTGGTCGGGGCACATGCCTGGGTTGCAGGTTCCGTCCCTGGTCGGGATGTATGAGAGGCAACCAATCAGTGTTTCTCTCTCACATAGATGTTCTGTTTCCCTCTCTGTCTCCTTCCCTTCTCGCTAAAAATAAATAAAATCTTTAAAAAAAGAAAAGAAAAGAAAACATTGAAGTCTTGAGGTATTAGATGACACCATTGAAATTTTCACTGCCCCAGGCAACTGCATTGAAACAGACACTACCTTGAGACCTGTATTAGCTGGTTTGGGAAATACCAGGGAAATGAAAGCCAACATCCTTGCACTTGAAGAGTGAATAGCTAGCTACCTGAGGACAGAATAGCTGCTTAAGAAAGTCCCTGAGAACTTGCAAAGCACCAGAACCAAATGATCAAAATAACATTCTGCAAATATTTCTCATAAGTATATTATATAGCAGGGGGCCTGGGTTATCCATGGGACATCCAGATATCCACTGATAATTCAGTCTTCTGCATCCAGTGCAAGGTGACTCATAATTATTCAGCTAACTAGAAGAATATGATTCAGTTCTTCTAATATAAAAGTTTTTTTTAAATCTACATATGAAATTTAATGCTAAGCAAATATAGCATGGGAGCTAGAGGGAAGAAACGTCCTCCTAATTTACCTGGTGAAAAGGTACTACCTCCATGTGAAGTTCCTGGTGCAATCATAAGCACTCAGTAAATGTAAGACTTCCTTCCTCACTAACCTCAGCGACCCAAGTCTCCTAACTCCTGCCCCAGACTCAAGGAACCGCTGTACAGGGGAGGGGCAAAAGTAGGTCTACAGTTGTGAGTATAGCAAACACAGAGTTTATTCCTGTGTTATAAATGTTTCCATACAGACAGCTGTAAACCTCCTTTTGCCCACCCCTGTATGTCAACGCCTCCTAACAGGCCAGTCCAGTAGCAGACAGTAGAGAAGACCTTACTTAACCGTTTGAGTCCCAGGGGGTATTGTCAGCAGCGCGATCGCACTGCTTGGGACTCAAACGGTTAAGGAGCCCCTCGAGCAGGGGTAGGTGGGCCAGGCCTGTTACCTCTGTTGGCATTCAAAGTCAAAGTCACAAGGTATAACCTCAGACCACCCAGAAGAGCTCCACAGGCCCTTGATCCAGAAAGCATCTAGGTGGTCTCTCAGAGAACATTGCAAGGATTCGGACATCTTTACCAGGTGGTTTTAACCCAGGCCCAGTGGGACACAGACATAAGGGCCAAGGATAACTCCTTTAGGTGTGTGCTTGTATTGCTACTTCTACGTAACCTTTGTCGGAGGCCAAACAGGCAAAGACACACCTGCCCAAAGTTAATATTCTGTTAATCACCAGAACTCACTCACGAGGTTCCAGCAGATGTCTGAGGACTGCCAGGGGCAAAAGGCTCCAAGTGAAAGGTCTGGCAGTTGTTCAAATGACACATCGGATTTTGCCGTCCCTTCCAGCCACTCAAATGGAAACTGCCCAGGTCAAAAAGTCCCAGGAGCAGCATAGAGATCCTATAACTAACGCACATCTTCCATGCTCTTTGATCTTTTCAATACAATAAAAAATCACAGTAAGTGCCTTGCTCTGTACTGCTGCTTTGGGCCACACACTGTCAAAGAGCCTAATATACTACACCAAGCTGATATTTCTTCACAATACCTGCCAGCAAGTATTACTGTTCTCATTTTGTAAATGAAAAGGCTGAGGCTCAGAGAGATTAGGTAGCTTGCCCAAATTCACAGCACTAGCAAGTGGCAGAGATGGGATTTAAACTCAGGACTGACTGGCATCAATACCCACACTCATTCTACTTGGAACACAGCTCTACACATGGAGTTACAATGTTCTTGGTAAGGCAAGAAGTCTGGGGCAACACAGGATTTTTTTTTTTTTGAGTATGAAAAGAGAAAACACAAAAGCACACAGCCTGTTGTCTGATACAGAGTACACAGTTTATTTATTTATTTATTAATTTAAAAATCATGATCTTACATCTTGGAAGACATGCAGTGGAGTGGGGGAGGCATACGAAGATCTTCTACAGGGCTTTAAATGGGGACAACTATTATGTATTTAAAATTAGCAACACTCACATGGTTCCCTAGTAAGTCAGTTGGCCAAATTAAAAATAGATTCTAAACATAGCGAGAGCAGAAATTCAATCTAAGATAACAAGTCATGTAACAAGCAGTGACAAGGGTTGCAACAACAACAAAAAGAGAGCATGCATAAAGTAAATTAGCATCTGTATAAAATTATTCACCTCCATTTCCAATTCGGTCTATCCCTTCTCTTCAGCAGAGAATACATAGATACATGCGTGTATATATACACACACACGCTCACGAAAATGAGTAAGCTAGGATGACATGTTCCCGTTTATTTGTCTGCAGTAGCATCAGTTTCGAGGCTTCAGCTCTTACTAACACATACTAGGTAAGCTACAGCATCACCTTCAGAGCTTTAGGTGGCGGAGAGAGGATAAAGATGAAAATGTTTGGGGTGCAGATGCACACATGGCTAGGCTGTAGTTGACGAGAAAGGATGGGGGACAGAAGCTACGTTCATGATGACTCCCTCTGCGTCCACTGCATTTACAGTGGCCGACTTAGAGAGTTGGGTTAACACTCTGTCCTTCTGTCACCTGAACCCCTGGGAGCTGGGATGGCAGATAAAAACACCACTCACTGTGCCAAGGACTCAGTCCCCAGAACCACGGTGGCTTCCAAGAGAAGGGGTGGAGCTTAGCTTCTCCTTTGGTCCCCTACTTCACTAATGTCTGGAGCACACAATTAGTTTTCTCTCGTTTGCTGGGGGGCTCCAGCCGTGGGTGTGATGACTTAGGGAGGAAGCCATGACATCTGTGTCCTTAAATCATGTAAACTTACTCCACAAACATGGAGAAGATCATGATGGGTGTGTATTATAACTTTATCTCATGGCTCATCACATCAAGCAAACCTTCCTGTAAAAATACAAGTGTAAAAACAGGCACATCCAAGGAATGAATTTTTGGGTGCTGGAATAAAACAACCTAGTGAATAGATTTAGTCAAAATACTTAAATCTGCAATCCCTTGCTCCTTACCAATAGGCAAAATCCACCACTTGCCTCCTGCAGGAAGACACCGTGAGTCTGCTCCAATGACCTGCTCCTTTGGTGTTCTGGATAACTGATAATTGCTCACTATTGCAGATGTAAACCATTGGTGGCTATGGTAAAGGTATAGTGTGCATTATACCTCATTTGAAGGAGAAAGTAGCTTTAGTTGGGGGGATTTTTCAACTTTGTGGGTCAATAATTTAACAGACTTTGGGACAAAACAACCTCAAAACCAAAACTAGCTTAAAACCACCAGCTCTAAAAGTATCTCGGCACACTAGAGCAGCTATTACGTTTGTGGACTCCCCACTGTGCCTAACAGGCTGCCCTTCATACAGACTTCATACATATTTCCTAAGTATTTTCTGAATCCCGAGTGAATGTTTCTTCTCCAAGAAGGAAGAAGAAGGCTAAAATGAACAAGACCCCCCACCCACCCACCCAATTTGCAGTTGCCTTCCTTTTATTTTTTTTTAATTTATTGATTTTAGAGAGAAACATCTTTTTGCTCCACTTATTTTTGCATTCATTGGTTGATTCTTGTATGTGACCTGACCAGGAATTAAACCCTCAACCTTGACCTGTTGGGACGATGCTCTAACCAGCTAAGCTACCAAGGCTCTTCCTTTTGTTACTTGGTGAGGAAGGATTGTGAATATGTAAGAGAGGAGAGGGACTAGAGAACTGGTTAAATCCTCGCCAATTAACAAGCTTTCCCTTGGCTTGCCGACCCCTGCCCCATTCCCTATGCATAATTGACTTTTCCTTTCCATCCAAGCCTTCCTAAAAATAACTTCCTTTCTCACCTCTCTCTCCAGTCACCAGGATTCACCCCTAATCTCACACCTTCCCTTCTTGAGTATAGAGCTGGCCTGAGAAAAAAAGTATAACAAAAGCCCAGCAAAACCTGTGAACATTTTTTATCTTTGTCTGTTTGCATTGTCTTATTGAGTGACGTTCTCTGCTGGGGAAGGGGTTATAGATCCGTGTTCTAGGAAAGTTCCTGGATAATGTGAAACTTTATCAAGGAATTAGCTTCCAATTCACAAGAACATTTAGTCTCAACTGATTGTTTTCCACCAGCGTTTTATGAAGTGTAACTGGCCATGCTCACAGGCCGGGCCTAGAGCACAGCACTGAGTCATTTTCTGCTTGATTCTAAAGCTGCAGATGGTGTTGGAATCATCTCTCATACCAAAATAAGAGTGCACATTAATTTTTTAGTGTCCGTTTGGTGAGTATAGACGGCAATTGAAAAATCCATACGTAGTATATCTGTAACTATCTATTTATCCCCTAGGCTGTTTTCTTTTGTCCTGAAAGAGCCGCATGGGCTACCATTGATCAGAGCAAACTCTGGGAAGGAAAATTAATGATGCACTAGCAGGAATGACCGGGTGAAGCAGGCACACCCTCTTACCATCTCAGAGAGTCAAGAATCAGGACCCACATCTGTAAACATTTTCTAAGACTACAGGATGTTTATGACATCCCTGTTTGTTCATTTTATTATTCTATCTCTTTAGGTCAGCAGTGAAAATGCTCTATAATTTGATTAACCAATGTCACCCCAATAAATTCAATCAAAAATGCTCACGTGGCTGTCTTCAAGGGTAGCAAGGAAAGTGGAGCTAGACAGATTGGGATGCCCCAGTCCCCCTTCACAGTCCCCCTCCTCACCCCATTGGATGGGCAATGCCCCTTTCAGAGCAGGTTGGGACCTTGGAGATTGACACAGGGAAGGAATGAAAAATCCAGAGTAAAATTCTGAGGCAGAACCTCAGGAGCAGCTCTGGGGCTCAGGAGGAGAAAAGCCACTTTTCCTATCATAGAAGCGATTTGGGGGTGCTGATTCTTGGTTTCTTCATCTTTTAAGATGGGGATCATACTAGTATTCTTCTTATAGGGGTCTCGTGATGAGTAAGTGGGAGTCCGTGTAAATGCTTGGCATAGTTTCTAGAACACAGTAAATGCTCCAAATAGTGTCACTATTGGTCTCAGAGCCATTGGAGTGTCACACAGCCCTATCCAAAGTAATTACATCAGGCCAGAAGTCAAGGGAGAAGTCTAGATTGCCTTGATGTCCCAATTGGTCACCCTTCTCCTTATCTCCCTGTAACCTCTGTGTAACCTCAGATGGGGAAACTGAGGTTACAGAGAAGAAATAACACGTCCAAAGTCATCTGGGTGGTGAGCATTGGACTAAGGTTCAATCCTGGGTCTTTTTACCTCCTAAGACTACTTGCTTGATTCTTCTATATAGCATTATCTCCAAAAGTAAACGTTAACATAAATGAGAGTTCATGTCAATGATTTCTTGAGCTGGAATTTAAAAGTCATTCCAAGGCCAACCACCAGCATCATTCTACACGTTTCCTCTATCTCTTACCCCCTTAAGGAGGAAGAGGTTATGTGAGCAATTGTAAACATTAATTCAAGGTCTGGGTCACTCCTGCCCTTCAACTTCTGGGTCTTACTTTCAATGACTAAGAAACAGAGACTCACCAAATTTGCTTAGCAATGAGTGTCCCTGAAAAGTGCTCTTTAGGACAGGAAATGTTTAAGTAAGGAATTAAACAGCGACTGGCTGTGGCGATAGGTTTTTAAGGGAAACAGAAAGAAACCCCGCGTTTGAGAGAAATAGGGCCAGGAGTGTGATTTTTTCCAACAGCTTTATAAAGAGTTGAGGTTTCACATAAGACTTCTTATAAGCTGCTCAGAGTAGCAGTCCCAGCTTCCTGCTCTGGGTCTCCCTGTAAAGCCCAAAGGAACCCTGGCACTGAAAATGCTCTTGGCCAAGAAATAACACAATCTTCCCTCATTACAGGAGGACGGAAACCTCAATGTGCAGGAAGATAGGCGGGCAAGAGAAGTAGGTGAGCTGATGGGTGCGTTTTACCTCCTCTCCTGCCGTTCAGAAGCCAGGCCTGTTAGTTGAACTATTTGGTTAGTCAAGGACAACATGCATGTCATTATCTAGTCCCCTTAAAGTCTCTAAGAGTCCCTGCCAGTTGTTTTGAAGAAGTTAAAAAAAAAAAAAAAAAAAGGTAAGGAGGAAGTAATTTTCCCCAGAATTTTTGTCCTTAGCATTCTCGAAATATTCAGGTTACTAAAGAGAATAGTTCAATGCTATCTTATATTTATAAACAAGCAGTATAGCACTAAAACCAGGATACCAGTATCAGCCTCATAAAGAATGAAAGAGATAATGTCTACAAAGTACTTAGAAGTGTTATTTTAATTACTCTAACTGTAATGAAACCATACCGTTATTCTGTTGTATTCTGATAAGGTTTCCCTTTTGAGATCCCAGTGCAAGGCTACTTGCATTATGGTCAGGGGTAGTGTTTTCCTTGATGGAAAGACACTCGATGCTAATTATCCAGGGAAGGGATATATCCTCAGTTAGGAAACTGGAATTAGACTAGGGAAGTAATTCTTTCGCTCTCATTTTGCTGGGTCTAAAACTCAAGAAATCTAGATATGCTTAAGGCCATTCCTGCTTGGTAAGGTTTAAAAATACCAAGGTGGAAACCCGGAAGGGGCCAGAAACTGAAGATGATGAGCTCTACCACGTAAACCAGACCGTTGCCACGCAAGCAGCAGATTCTGGGAGTGGAGAGTGTAGGAAATGGAGTCAGACCGCCTCTTGCCGAGTAGCTGAACCGTCGGAAAAGCAAACTCTCCAAGTGGAAGCCGAATCTTGGGAAAGCAGTGGGGGGTCTATTTCACTTAAAGAGGGTAGATTTCCTGGCAAGTCCTTCAAACTTTCCAAAACTTTTAGTTCCATCTACCGAGTCCCATGAAAACTCTAAGATAGGTAGTTTGGATGTCAGTATGTCTATTTCTGAGTTAAGTAAGTGTCAAAGAGACGACATGATTTGCCTATGATTGTGAGGTCAGCACAAGGCGATGACGGAGGGAAGTGCAGTTTTTGTTTTTTTTCACCGATTCCTAGTGCAAGGAGATGTCAATGATTTTTGCTCTCGGAGAGTAACCCTGTTGTGGGGGCTTTTCTACCATTTTGCATTATTCCCATCACTTACCCTTTCCATTTCACCTATATCTTTTTCAAAAAACTTTTTAAATTGCATTTTTGGGGGGTGGCATTGGTTAATAAATTACAGAGGTTTCAGGAATACACTTCCATAATACATCGCCTGTATATTTTTTTAAAGAGATTTTATTTATTTATTTTTAGAGAGCCAGGGAGGGAGGAAGAGAAACACCAATGTGAGAGGGAAACAGCAATCAGTTACCTCTTGCATGCCCCTGGTCGGGGACCAGACCTGCAACCCAGGCACGTGCCCTGACTGAGAATCGAACTGGTGACACTGCACTTTGCAGGATGAAGCCCAATCACTGAGCCACACCAGTCAGGGCTATACTCTTATGTCTATTTAGCTAATTAGCCAATTGAAAAGTATGTATTACTCTCCTCACATGTGCCCCAAACTAGGCAAGGTACTGTGGGTATATAAAAGGTGTATAAGTTTAGGCTTTTATCCTCATACCTAATTGGGGGAAGTGTTAATTAACATATATTAAATTTTTTTTAGTCATTCAAACTTAGAGGAACAGTATTGTCTTAAATATGCTGTAGGAGTTCAGAGAAGTAGAGACTAATGTGGTTTGGAATAATCTAAATAATAAAAAGCTTTGCTTCTCAGGAAGCCATTGAGAAGACTAACTCCTATCTTAATTTTTAAAATATATATTATTTCAGACACAAAAATTGAAAACTTGTTCTAGGCACTGGGATATATGGACAAATAAAGCACTTTCTGTCATCAAGAGCTTAGAGCTTGGCAGAAGAAAACAAGTAAATAAACTATTAAAAAAAGAAACAACAAGCCAAAATGGAGTCCCCTTTGCTAAGCCATGTCACCGAACCAAAACTTAATAAACTAACCTAATTGCAGTTTCAGCCTTTTCTAGGAGTGACATTTTAAGCCAATCATTCTGGAATTTCCTGACCAACATGAGTTAGTTAATATGCGCAAGACCCCCTGCCTTCCCATAAGGGACAGTGTCATTGCCTGCAATAACCCACTTTTTAATTTGTTAGCCCCACCTCCTTTCAGTCTATAAAATCTTCCATTTTGTTCAACTCATCAGAGTTTCCATCTAGTTGCTAGGTGGGATGCTGCTCAATGCATGAATTGCTTAATAAAGCCAATTAGATCTTCAAATTTACTCGGTTGGATTTTGTTTTTTTAACCAACCAAAGTCATTGCAAATCTAAGTGAGAGGCTCTACGATGTGAGTGCAAGACTACAGAGGAAGAGGACGACAGGAAAAGCTTCAAATAGTACCTGACCTTCAAGGAGGTCATGGACAACCAGGAGGGAACACAACGTATCTGTGGGTCTGCTGGTGAATGCTGGGGCAGGGAGAGAGAAGGGAAAGGCATTCCAGCCAAAGCGAACTGCAAAGGGCATGTGAAAAGGCAGGGAGAGGAGGCAGTTAACCTGAGACCAAAGTTGAGGTTTCGCTCTATTAATTTCCAAGCCCTTCATGATCTGTGTGGCAAAAGGGGCTCTTTAAAAACAAATAACTGGACCAGAGTGACTATGAGATTTAATATAAATAAATACTAATGAATACTTTCTCATATTGTGGGGTGTTATGAATTTACTGTGAACAATTGTATTCACTTTACAAGATAAGTGCCTATCTTCTGATATGAGCCATTTTGTGATGAGCCATCATTTATATTCAGTTTCAAAGAGAATGCTGATCACAGCACCACAAGAATATCTTTTATGTAAAAATAGTTATTTTAATAAATAATAGTTTGTTTTAGGTTTTACTGAGATTATAGAATCATAATTAATAAAAGGAGCATAAAAATCATTGAATACTAATACCTTGCATTTGGAAGGCCTTTTTTAAAATTTAGTTAACTGTTTATAAACTTTTTACATAACACCCAGTCATTTAAATGAATAAACATATGCACTTAAGATCATCTAAGACTAGTTTTAAATATATGTATTCATTTGACTTTCATCATTTGGCATATTATTCAAAACTCACTAAAAAAGAAAATATTCTTGTTTAGTGAACTTATCCTTAAGATAAGACCAAAATTTAACATCATGCTCCAGCTGCAAAGCTTCAGAAAAGCGTGATTTAAAACTTTTCCATAGTGTAACAATAATCACAACGTGGGCATGTTCTTGTTGCTATGAGACCCTTCTATTTTGTATCAGAAATTGCAGGCAGCCCTAACGACGCAATGCTTGTGCCTTTTTTTTTAAACGTGTTTCTCCAGCTATTCCGCTCCCCTAGTAATAGTCTAATGGCTCTCGTTTCCTCCTGCACCCGCCCGTTTCCGTTTAGCTCCAGTTCTACTGCGCTGTCACCTTCCCTGGGCGCGGGCGGCGAGCCCGGGATCAGAGTAAATGGGGAGGGCGGGAGCTGGGGCAGGTCAGCCGCAGACGCCCAGGCGGGGTGGCGGGTGGATTCGGTCACCCCCTCGGAAGCCGAGCACTGTACCCAGCTCTCCAGCTGCCTTTGAAAATCTGCAATTAAAAAAAAAATCGTCCAAATGGAAGGGGAGGGTGAAGCAGTGTGTCTGATGTCCCCAAATGGATCAGAAATCAGGGAAAGGAGGCGCGCCGAACTTTAATAAACAACTTGCTTAAATAAACCAGAGCTCGGTCCCGGACCTGCACGAAAAGGGCTGCAGCCCGGGGAGCCAGCCGCGCGGGGTTTCGGGCTGCGGGACTGCGGCTTCCGATCTCGCGGGACGAGAGGGTCGCGGCGCAGATGGGGGAAGGGTGCACGCTGGGAAGCGCCGGACGACCGACCCCCTTGCCCCCGCCCTAGGGTCTTCTCCCCTCAGGATTCCGCTTGGGGGGAGGGGGGGGGGCAAGGACGCCACGACCTAAGTGAGGGACGGACGTTTCCCGGGAGACGGGCTCCGCACAAGATGGCGGCCGAAAAAGACAAGGACGGCAAAGGTAAGAGGCTGCCCTCGCCGCCCGCCGCGACCCGGGGCGCCAGGTGGGGCTGGGTCACCCCCAGATCTAGAGCTCCCACCGCCGGGAGTGGGGTGACTGCGGAAGGGGCCGCCCTGCAGGGGACGCCACCCTCCCCCGCTCCCGCAACTGTCATGCCGATGCCTCGGCCCCGCCCCTGCCCGCTCGGTCCCCTGCCCTCCCCATTCTGTCCCCGCCCCTTCCCTCCTCCACCCCACTGTGTCCCCGCCCAGCCCGACGCTGTTCTGCTCCCTCCCGCCCTTTCTCAGGCCTCTCCGGAGACGGAGCGTTGGTCGGAGCTGGCTTGCGGCCTAAGCGCCGGCCCGAGCCCCGGGCGGCTGTGATGGCGTACTTGTTCATAGTCGCGGGGACCCCGCCTCCAGGCCTCCCTGGGCCGCAGACCCCATGCGGGCGCGGCCCGTGCTGTGGGCCCTTGGCCCGCCTGGGTGAGGACAGGTCTGCCGCCTGTAGCTGTCTGGTCCTCTCCGGCCGCACCGCGTTCCCGCCCGGCCTAGGCGGTGGCTTTCGCGGCCACCATTTTGCCTCCTGGATGGGGACGTAGGAGGACGGCCCCGAGGTCACAGTCGTCTCTTCCATGCCTCCACCCTCTGGCTGCGCCACCCAACTGGTGTTCCGTTTTATAACACAAAAACAAAACACAATCTTAATAAAGACGAAAGCAAACCGGGGCGGGGATGCGCATGACCCCAGAGCGCCGGTCTGGCCTCTGCAGCGGACTCAGCCTACTCAGGGCGGTCGCGGTCACGGTCAGCGGTGCGGCGCCCGGTAGGGAGACGGGGCTGCCCGGCTCATGGTCACTAGAACGGAGGGTTGGTGTGTTTCGTGTGTGGAGGGCGAAGCGATGACCCACGTTTATTTGCAAGACCCGATCCTTGGTTTTATCATCCTGTTAGTTACTCATAATAGATTCTATGTTTGGTAATTGGCAGAATCATCGCAAAAAACACATCAGAAGAGCCATAAACAGAGATAAACATTTTAGAAAAGAAAATAATATTCCACATTTGTTTTCTTTCTTGACTGCTTACCACATTAACATAAATAGGAAATAATTCTGTCTGTAGAGGAAGTAATGACTTAAAAAGCTGGACACATGGGTGCAAGATTTATCAGGATGATCACATGTATGTCAACTGTAATTGAAAATAAAATATGATTTTAAAAAACTGGATGTCATTCATTCCGTTAGAACAGATACAATGCCTATCATATGGACCTTTGGAAAATATAGAGGTGGAGAAAACCATCATCTTCTCTCCCAAGAATGGTGAGGTCACTAAGGGAAATAAGACATCACAAATGGGAGGGAACAGTTAACTGGGCTGAGCAGCCTGTGTGCCAGATGCTGTGCCAGGTGTGTTGTATCCCCTCCTGGCCTGTGGCTAGCAGCCTGCGCATCCCTGGGAGTTTATCAGAGATGAAGAATCCCAGTCATTACCCCTCACTTGCTGAATCAGAGTCTGCATTTTAACAGATCTGCAAGTGATTTCATGTGCACTCTAAAGTTTGAGAAGCACCGTTATGTAGTATATCACATGTATTCTTAACAATTTTATGAGTTAACTATAATGCAGTTGGAAGCGCACGATCGAAATAAAGGTATATCGACTGAGGATAAACTGGGGGACTCATTTGGTGATGCGTCCTTGTGTGGGTATTCCACTTCTATTATTTGATTCTCAGCTCTGAAGGGTTAGAAATTACATCTAAGCAATTAATCACAGTTACTTAGTTGTTGGGGATTTTCACAAGCTACCTAAGCGCGTGAACAGGAACATGCAAACCTGAATAATGATTTGTTAACATAAATAGGATATGTTGATGCATTGACCAGAAAGCTGATCTCTGCAATGTAATACAAAGTTCTATAGGTTTGGGGGAGGGTGAATTTATATTTCAAAAGTTGCTTGATGAGCATGGACTCACACAAAAGAAAGGATATCTTTGGAGGATGTGTACATTACCCTGAAAGCTCCAGAGGGTAGAGACCATTTTCTGATCTGTTATTCTGAGTGTTTTGCAGAGTGCCCAGCACATAGTAGGAACTCAATATTTGTTGAATTTAGATCATTTGAATTAAAGATGTTAATGTTTTAACCAAAGCATTACTTGCTGTTTCCCCAAAATCTATTCTA
>VMDR010025126.1:0-14650 GCA_007922815.1 Macrotus californicus | reverse complement strand
ACACACACACACACACACACACTAAACCTTCATTCACATGATGGAAACAAACCATACACATTTATCCATTCAAAAGTTTGTTTTTCTCTGTCTATCTTAAAGTCAGTTTATTTCACTTAGAATTCTACTACTTTATTATGACATGCCTAAATTATCAATTTCTCTAATTTTTCTTGCATAAAGATTATTGGGCTTTTTGAAGCTAAGGAGTCATATCTTTTATCAATTCTGGGAAATTCTCAACCATCAAATATCAACATTACATTTCCCTTATTTTTTTCTATTAAACCTTTGGAACTTTGAGTAAATGTATGTATGTTTTACAATTCTTGCTCTTTCTTCAACATTTCTCAATATCTCTTTCACTTTTTTCTGACTGTTTTCCTCTTTGTGATGCATTCTGTTTATACCATTAAGTGTTCCTTCCATTTTATTTACTCACTTTAAATCTTCTGTTTGCTCCTTTTATTGAGTCTTAATTTAAATATATATCTGCATCATTTAATGTATTTTGAAATAAAGATATTATAGTATATTTATTTATAAACCAGCCTTGTTAAGTTTGATATCCTCTTGCTTCTTACTCATAATTTCTATTCTTATATTTCTTTAAACATATTAAACATACATATTTCGTATTCTGTATCTAATAACTTCAACCTGAAAATTTTAAGCTATGACTCTGCTGTTGTTTCTGCTCTCGACCCATGATGCTTAGTAGCTTTATGTGTTTTATTTTTAAAGATTTTATTTATTTATTTTTAGAGAGAGGGGAGAGAGGGAGAAAGAGAGGGAAAGAAACATCATTGTGTGCTTGCCTCTCATGCACCCCCAACTAGGGACCTGGCCTACAACCCAGGTATGTGTCCTGACTGTGAATAGAACTGGTGACTCTTTGACTAGCAAACCAGCACTCAATCCATTGAGTCACACCAGTCAGGGCTGTTTTATTATTTTTTATTGTGAGTACACGTTTGCTGAAACTCCATCAGCAGAAATTCTTTAAGGTCTGAAGTGTGATTTTTTGTCACGAAGAAACAGCATTTGTTTCTGCCAGGTTCTTTGGGCTACTACCAAATCTAGTTCACCCATAAGTGAGTTTTAGTTGAAATTCTCAAATTGTAAGTTATGAAGCCACATAAATATTGTGAATTCAGTGTATAAACCCATGTGAAGCCAGTAATGACCATGAATTCTTAGAGGAGAACTCTCCCTACTTCCCTGCTCATCTAGAGCCAAAGTCCTAGTTCACCTTTTTCTTATGTGCCACTGATTATATATTCCTATATATGTATGTGTGTATATATATAATCACAGACATTTCTCTGATATACCTCCTCACCCTGCGAAAGCCAAGGGCTTCTGTGAAGGCTTTGTCTTTCTCCCTCATCTGCATGTTGTCACTAATGCCAGAGATCCTGGCTTCTTAGACCAGGGGCTACCTCAGGGACAGTGGTGGCTCCCAAGCTCCCTTCACGTCCTGAAGTAATATGCTCACATTCTTCCTGTCTTCAGAAAAATATCCTTGCTTTATTACAATTTGATCTGTGAATTTAAAAGCTTTCTAATAATTTTTTTTCAAAAATTTGTGTTTGGTTATCAGAGTTTCAGGATTGCTAGTCAGATTATTTTTCTAAAAATAGAAGACTTTCCTGAGAACTAGAAATCACAGATTTGATAATTTAATATCGATCTTATTCCTCAATGCTCTCAAGACCAAGCAAAAAAGAAATGATCTTTTGGGAACCAAAAATCTTCACCATTACAATGTAATTATTTTCATTTTTTTATAGAAAGCAAATAGATAATATAAATGTTTTATGTTGTTATTAAGCAAAAGAGGCAAACTGCAAGTTCATTCACAATAAATAAGTTTCATATCTGAGACAAGGAGGAGAATATGTTGTGTCTATAATTTCCATGTTTAAAGTCTCTTTTTGTTTAGAAATCATGTTTGCATGATATTATACATACAGATATATATTATATATTCCATATAATAGGTGTTTATGTAGTAAACATATGTAGAGAGAGAACTTCCTTTCAGTGTCCCCAAATAAATTAGATGAGAAAATTGTTTATAACACAATTTCTGCCACAAGAAAAGAAATAAAATGAGTCACGATATCTCCAACTACTTGAACAATTGCCCAGTTGCCCCCACAGAAGATCAGCTATGTGGTTGTAGAAGAAATCTTCTTGTGTTCCCAGCCCATCACTGAGAAAGTCAAATTGTTGCCAAAGTCTAGTCTGTTTTGGCTATTAAATGATTTCCCTTTTGGTGGAATGCTAAAGATATGAGATTAATATCTGAATGGTGCATAGCATTCCACTGAATTTGAAAAAGGGAATTTTACTAAGTGATAAAGGGGACTTTTTGAGCAGAGAGAGTCTAGTCTAAGGTATTCTCTTAGAATTCTGAATTTCCCCATCTTGTTATAATGACAAGAATCAAAGAAACTGTATCCCAGAGAGGAAAAATATCCCTAATTTTCCAGGCCCTATATTCACTCTTGCCCCACCACCAAAACGCACGTACCCAGACACCAAGCAATATGATTGGTTCCATTGTCTTCAAGCCAAGATCCATTATGGGAAGTAAAATTCCATATAAAAGCACTTCATTGGATCTATGTCACAGTGTGTAACATGTCTCCTATGGTGCATATTCCCTCAGTATGAGGTGATGATCCTGTTATGATCATTTCAGTTGATCACACATCTGTCACACATCTCCTGGACCCTGGCGTCTCTCTGTTGTGGTCCATATCCAATCCCAAATGGCCTTTTTATGGTAATAAGTTTTCTCATCTTCATGGGGTGGTTATTTCCTTGGCCACTCAACATCCTGCATTTATACAATTCTTCCCTATGTGAGTTTCAGTGAGAGGCAGCTGCCACTAGGATATGGATCTATGACCTAGATTCTGTGTCATAGAAATTAGAACTTCGGAGGCAAAATAAAGGATGACCAATCTCTGCAGCAAGCTCAACACCTCACATGTGGTAACAGCCTTCATATTTTATTTAGTACATGCATGAATAAGTGTTGGGATGAGACATCCAGAATTGTTTTTCTTATGACTGTGACATAACAGACATGCCACAGTTGGTCCTTGGCTGAGTGGGCTATGCTGCCGTGGGCATGTTCCCTCACACTTCTGGCTATTCTGGCTCCTTGGGTCTGTCAGTCCTTCCTTTTCTCTGTGCTCTCATTCTGTCAAGCAGTCTATGAAGATCTATGTTCAGGAGACATTGTGGAGAAGGATCAGAACCAAATGAAATGTTTTATAAGTTTAGATGTCCAGGAGAAGCACTGAAAGAAGGGCATTGATGAATTAAAAACTGAGAAAAAGGAATCGGTGCTTCCCAGATTTATTGAACATGAGAAGGTGAGCAAAGTAGTGTTGAAAAGTGAAAGACGGCCACAAACCACTGCCCAATTTTGCATGTCACCCTTTCTCTTCTGGGCCTCAATATCCACATATGAATTATAATTGAACATTAAGATTTTAAGATCCCTGTCCTGTTCTGACATTGTATTTTCAGATGGAAAAAGAATGTCGACCTATGATTTTCCTTTCACCCAGTTAAAAATCCACTAACAAAAAGTGTTAAACATCAGGACACAACCAGTTAGCCCTGTTATCGTGGATGGGAAACTGGGCCAAACCAGGCTAAGGACTCAGCTGCTGGGAGCCTAAGAGTAGTAGCTCAGGTTTCCTGGTTCCAAAGGGTTGCGATGCACTCGGGATTAGCATTGCCTGCAGCCTGTGGTTAATGACTGTTTGTATGCTAACAGTCTGCTGTTATGCCGACAAAATGCCCGTAAAGACCATGCTTGGATTTTTGGGAGAGACCACATATTTTCCCCCATGGATGGCAAAGCTGTTTAGAGAACAGAAAGATTCTGGAACATGTTGTCTAACACCCAATTGAACACCAGGCTCTGAGCATCCACTGTTACGATGGTGGAGGCAGTTGGCATCCTGCACTGTGAAACGGAACATTAATATCCACCAAGAATGCCTGGATTCATTCTCTCTTCCATCACTGCTCTATTAATCTCTTTCTTTTTTTTTCAGTGCTGGTAAACTTAAAAAGGACTTCCACACTCACAAGGGGAGGGATATATTCATATTCTGACAAGATTCTACACCAAAGGTGATTTTGAATTTTCTATCACCAAAGGATTTGATATCGTATCATTTCTGAAAATTTCAGTGGTTTCTTATTACTGAAGAATAAAGTTCAAGCTTGTTTACATTTAAGTTCCACTTTATATGCTCCCGACCTTGGTTTCAGGGTAGTTATTCACCACTCGATTTTATTCTAATCCTGCTTTAGCCAAATATGACTTTTTAATTATTTGAGATCATGACTGGGAGTTTTCAGCCTGCATCATCTTTGCTCACTCTCCTGCTGCATCCAGAACGTCTATCCATCATTTCTGCTTGCTGACATCATCTCTATCTTTTAAAGTGAAGCCTGAATGTCCTTCATTTACAAAGTTATTGCTGAGTCTTTAGCTGTCCTCTTTATTATTTATTCCCTTGAAATTCTGCTTTGTGGCTGAATGATTTGTGTGTGTACTCTGCTGTTGTCTAGTAGGCTCTAAGCTTATTGAAAAGAAGAGCTGTGTCTTTTCACATTCCTGTTCCCCATGGAGCCCTACACAGAACCCCACAGAGCAGGAGCCCAGTGACTGCTGAATCATTGCTGTCTGCTCTGTTCTGGATTCAAAACTTAATTTTGACCCAAGAAACCAAAGGGATTTTAATATGGACATCCCACCTCTCTTAGTAGACTTGTGATTCAGAGATGCCAAGAATATACGGGGTTCACTTTGATTCTTTTGACTGATATAATGGAATAAGACTGTAGGCAAATGCTTCCTATTCCTTTTTTAGTATGTGTATATTCTGACCAAATCTGCTTTTGAAAAGTAATTATGTTCTTGTAGGCTTGGAATTTAGTAAGTTAGCAACTTAAAGCAGGTTGAGTCAGAAGCAGGTTGTAAATTTTAGAGGGGAGCTTTGGGGCTTAGGAGTAAAGAAAATTACTCCTTTGTGATTGAGAATATAATTACAAAGATTCACATACAGATACACAGAAATACCATAATCTTCAGTCTTTGGGGGCTCCTGCCAAGTTGCATGAAAGAAAAAAAGTTGACTTCTAAAAAGAAGCAGGGGATAAAATCTTCTGAGGAATCAACAAGAATAGAGAACTGTAGAGAGACAACACAAGGTGGTTCCCTTTGAAAGGAGCCAAGGAACCCAGAGAGGCCACCACAGGTGAGGGGCCTAGAGAACGTCAACCCCAGGGTAGGAGCCTTAAATAAAGATCAAGGAGAAAGCTTGATCTTGTACCTAGATATTCTCATGTCTTTAAGATTGGCCTAGAAATATGTCTTTTCAAGGCAATGTCTTTTAATTTTATGTTTATCACTAACTTTTTCATGTCCTTTTTTCTTACCTATTGGACAACCTCTCCTACAATTGTCCTCCCAAGAACACAAGTTTAAATGACTGAGTTAGTTCCAGAATTTGGATGAGTATTGGAATGAGAAGAGAAAATGAAGAGCCTTCTGTGGTAATATTTTTATGGTCTCACATTCACCTTTCTCTCATAATTATCTATCAGGTCTGTAATGGAAGTTGAATTAGTACTGCCTGTAATATCAAACACATATTGGATATCCCTATGTGAAAACAGGACAATACCCCTACTTACAGGGAAGATGCATTGTGACAAAAATAAAGGAAAAAAACTTGTGGTCAAAAATATTGATTCTAGGTTTAGAAATATCAAAGTAGGCATGTAGATCCATTCCACAATGTCACAAAGGGTGGTACATTGTAACCCAAAAATCTCTGTGGTGACTCAGCTGTTGATAATATGCCTTCAAGAGTATCATTAAATACTAATGTATGTGTGTACTCAAAGAAGGCCTCTTACATCAAAATCAGTACCTTCCCTCTCTTCTTCTGTAAGTACAATAACTTGGCGGATGCACAGCCATGCTCCTTTTGGCTAGTATGAGCTTCTTTTACCTTTGTCAGGTGTCTCCAGACATAGAGAATTTATTGAGAATGTACACTACAATCAGGTATACTAATCTTTTTTATTTTCTGTGGAACATCTAGACATGAGTCATCTACAGCTACAGGTGCATATTCTGTTAAGTCATCAAAGATGGCCTGAAGAAGCACACAGTCCAGTGTAAGGGAAGAAGGTTCTCACAGAAATATTTAAAATATTTATACAACATAACAGATGTTTATTTTTAAATGGAAGAAAGTTCTAGGCAGCAATGCTGTTATGAATGAGTGAATAGTGAAGTTTGTTAACCCTTAAAGGCTTTGTTTCTTCAGCTATAAAATGTGGATGGTAACAATACCCATTTTGCAGGGTAGTGGTATTTGATAACATATAAAGTGGCTAAAGTATACAGCAGGTGATCAATAAATAGTGGCTGCTGTTACTGTAGAGGTTTAAATATAGTTGAGATGACTTGGAGAAGAAGGATGTGGCACCTGAGCTAGGGCCAAGACCAGTGAGAAGTAAACAGAGGGCATCCCAGAAGAGTACCTGGAACAGGGTGAGGACATAGCAGTGGGGAAGGTAGGGTTACAAGTCAAATGTGTGTGGCTGTGAGTAGAGATTCTGGTTGGAATTGAAACTTTGAACAGGAAATTAGGATTAGGTGCGGGAATCGTGTTCAGGATGATTTTGAATTCCATGTAGAACCATTTGTGCTTTCTGTTATAGGCAATGGATAACTACTAGGTGTTTTTCAGTCCAGAAAAAAAAAATAAAAGCTGTGGTTTTGAAAAACTAACCTCACGGAACATAGGAACGTTGAATTGGGGTCAGGACAGGTCAGGAACTGAGAGACCATGGTCACTGAGTCATTGGTGACTCAGGTGAGAGTACCCAGTCAGGGAAGACCAAACCAGGGCTGGTAGTAGATTGGGTAAGGGTAAGGACGGATCTAGATTTCAAGTCCAGGTGACCGGGGAATGAGTGATGTTGGTGCCATGAACAAAAAGGAGGAGGTCTAAGAAGGGCTTGCATTTGACTAGAAGGGTTATGAGCAAAAGTTTTCCAAGGACATCTTTTCAAGTCTCTTCACTAGAGCCGATAACAGTGTTGCACATGTATGTGTGAGCTCTCTTGATGTCTCAGACTCCATGTTAAATGTTTTGTTCATATTATCTCTTCTCCCCCTCATGAAACTAGTAAGAATTATTCTTATTATTTCTATTTTGCAAATAAGGGGAAGTAAGTATAGCAAGGATTACTTGCCCTACATTACAAGACTACTAAGTAGAAAAGTCAGGATTCTAACACAGAATTCAACCCTTCCTCATTCTGCCTTCCTATACTGCTGGGTTTTAGTTAGAGATGTGTTATCTAAATTTTATGTCCAGATTCTTAAAATCCTGGATCACAGTTTAATTCATGTTGAATAAATAGGCAAGTTGAAGCTATGGAGGCAACTAGATTTGTTGTGGTGGGAAATCCAGAGGAAGGAAAGAGGGCTGGAACCTGGCTGTGCAGATGTGTACGAAATTAGACTGCAAGGTGGGAGTGGAGTCAGGACACCTGCATTCACTTTTCACTTGCACGGCTTATTAGCATTGCTCTGAGCTTTGATTTTCTTGTCCTTGATATGGTGATAATATATCTACCTCCAAAAGCTTTGAAAATCATAGCAAATGGGAATGAATGTGTGTAGTGACCAGTAAAGGAATTTACAAGTATTAGGTGTTGTGGATAATAGGAGAAGAAGAAGAAACCAGTGAAGTTACATAGAAAAACCAGCAGGCCCAGTAGGGGAGATCATGGCACATTGTGCCTTGGATGCTGAGGAAGGCGAGTTTCAGCAAGAGGGCATCATAAAGGGTTCAGAGCAGTGAGGAGAGAGTTGGTGGTTAGCAGATCTTTGGTCCAGTTGGAGAGAATGGCTTCTGGTGAAAGGTGGGACAGAAGCTAGACTTTTCAAGATTAAGGAGAAAGTGGGTGGTAAGGAAATGGGGGCTGTGGGGTGTAGACCACTTAATTAAAAAGTTTACAATAAAAGGAAGAAAAAAAATGGGACAGTAGCTTGAGGGGCAGCTTAAATTCTTACCGCTTCCATGAGGTAGACATTTTTACAGGGATCAACACCTTAAAGTAAAGAGATTAGGGCTGTTGGTGGAATTGCAGTCAGCCAGAGGCTGGGGGAGACTTTTCTTCTTTGACACTTTGTGCACTTGCCAAAATCCCTGAATCCACACCACGACTAGACATTCGTCTATTCTGCCTAATTGTTAAGCTGACCCTGTGCAGCTAGAGAATTGGGGGTTCTCCTATCCTACACTCTGTTTTATATTTTCATAACATCTGAACAATATTTTCAATGATTTGCTTATAATAATGATGCTATGAAGTAGACCTGTGGCAGGGAGAATAAAGCCCAGTTATCTAAAAATTCTACCTCTCTTACTTCCTGGCTTCCAAAACACCAAATTGCACCAGGAAGTTAGAGGGGAAAAGGATTTTGAGCTGTAAATAGCTCTCACAATGTTCATAAATTTTAGTCCACAGGAAAAGAAGTAGCATTTCCTTTAGACCTCTTCATCTAACCATTTTATGGAAAGTAAGGCAGTTAGCATTGTTTTCAAATTTCTGCATAATCTTGGCTCTGGCCAAGGAGCTCCCCTGCCCCAGCACACACGTTCTCCAGTCCCTCTTCAGCTCCTCAGAATGCCCCCTTCACACTCATGCCAGCCCTTTCTCTTCTCTGTACCTGTGTTTTACCCTGCCCTCCCTGTAATGGCCTCCTCATCTTCTCCCCTATCTGCCCCAATTCCAATTTTATTCATCTAAGAGTCTTGGTTGAATTCTTATTTACTTGCAAAGGTTGTTCTGACAACTCTTCTTTTTATAGTATTTTTCTTCTCCAGAATCCTACAAATTGATAGTCCATTCCATATTAACTTGAACTTATATAAAGTTTTATACAATGTCTGAATTGTTCCATGCCTGGTATTTCAGGTACCATTTCTTATAATTCTACATCTCTTAAATTCCTGTCTAACTCTTGTGCATTTTGTATGTGTTGATTTGAAAATGGTATAAGGCAGGGGTTTAGGTTTAAACACCAGGGCCTCAAGAAGAGTTTCTCAAGGTGCTGATTTGATAACAATGAGCCCAGCATCTCCAAGATGCCCCCTTGAGCGACAACTCCCCATGATGCAAAGTGGGGAGTGGCAGAGAAGTGGTGATGACGGCCAGGAGTAGGGAGACGGGCTGACAAGTAATGAGAAACACTTGTCACCTTAGATTCCTAAAGTATCCAGAAACCCAGCTGAAATTAGAAAGGCTAGCATTGCCCAATTGATGGATTCATTCTCCTTTACTGTCCTACATAGTTGTCTTTCATGCCAGAGATATTACGTATTGATTTCTGGGGTACAAAAACATAAAAGGATTAAGATGTTCAGAGTGAAGCACAGACATGCAGCCACAGTGCCTTCTTCTTCTGTGCTTTTCTCTCTTCCCCACAGCCCTGAAAGAAAAGTTAAGAGCACATTTTCCTGTCCTGTTTTATGGTGTCCATGTGTTTTACAAGATTCAGCATTAGTTATTCCTCAGAATACTCCCATTGGAAGGTGAGGTGATACTCTTGAACACATGCTACCTCACAGCTCTGCAAGCAGAGGCACAGAAAGGCTTGGCAGAGTGGCCCAGCAATTTGACAGCAGACACATGACTCCTCAGTGTCCTGTCTACTGCTGAGGCTGCCCAACAGAGGCTTACAGAGAATGCTCGAGCACAAGGGAATCTTCAGTGTCCATTACTGGGGACCCTGGACAACCCAAGGAAACGGAACTATGCATTAGCATGCAACGGCAATCAGGTGTAAATTATTATCATAACCCTAAACAGAGGATGTGGGTGGACAGATAGAATCATAAGGAAATGAAAATTTTGAGTCTGAATTTGAAAGAGAGAATGGATGAATCACAGCAGAGCTGGCTTTCAATAAATGACATAGTGTTGCAGTAATTGACTCTGGGATGGGGGGTAGTTTAGAACCCTGATTTTCCCCTGTTTTGACAGATGCTTGAGTTGAAAGGGCTTTATAATGCACTGGCTTGAGACGAGTTAGTATTCTAACTTCATCTCCCCCTTTATGACTCTTCATAATGTTATCTGATGACAAAGCAGCTCTTTGCCATTTAAAGGTCAAATGCCAGTAACAGAAAGATGGCATTTTATCATTGGATGAGCGCAAGTAGAAGGGAATTGAAAACTGGGTGAACTGAGCCAAGTGCAATCAGGTCCCTGGGTTGAGATTTCATGAAAATGTGAAACGCACCTTCAATTAACCTTTAACAAATACCTGGTCACGAGGACCATTTATTTGAAGGTTGCTAGCTGTGTTTGGAACGCATTTCTCTGCCGCTGAAATGAGGAAGCATATGATCTTATTCTCCTTTAGTCTCACAGATTAGAAACAGCCCCCAACCTTCCCATGGTTGCCAGTGAGCAAGACCTGTCTGATATTCCTGAGCACAGAGCCCAGGCCACCAGGGGCAGTGGAAGTTGGACCTTCCACCAACAAAGAAAGTTTTGGTCTATTTTAGGAGATTTTTAAGTATTGGTCTCCTTGAGAAATTTTATAGAGAAATATACATTGCAGAATAGAATATTAATAATTACAAGGGTAAAATAAATAAAACGCAGCTTTATGTTGGAGGTTACTTTATAATTAAAAAGTATTTTCTGCATCTTTGGTCTCTTTTAAATGCTTTCAACACCACAAAAGAGACAGAGCAGGTATTATTTATATGACTCAGACAGGCTATGTGAATGGTTCAGGATCACCCTGCTCTGAAGCGGCACAGCTGGGATTTTGAGTCACAAGGATTTGTTTTTCAACGCAGTGTTCTTTCTGCCATTGCAGTCCCCTGCCAGGATCACTAAGGAGGGCAGGGCTCAGTTTTGCAGGAAGAGGAGAAGCCTCCCTTCTGCCCTAGTGGAAATTCCAAGCAATTCCATCCGATCAGGAGGACCTGGATGCGCGTGTTTCCCTTTCTCTGTCACCTTGATTCTCTAAACAAAGAGTGCGAAGCCTCGTAGTTCTTCAAGGTAAGGCCCCCTGTCCAGGACTGCGGGGGGGTTTGCTGACTAAGCTTCCATAGGCCGAGCCTCCCAACCGTCACGGGAGGCAGGTATTACCTTCCGTAAACGGAGGGTGAGGAATGGGAAACTTGAAGTGGTTAAGAATCCCTCCGAGATCACTCCTCTGGTAGAAGATCTGGATTCAGACCCCGAGCCGGCTAACTCCCCAAGCCTCTGCTCTTCCAGTGTGTGGATTCCCCGGCAGGCAGACCCAGGCACAGGGGTGGACCAAGCCCTTGGGACTGGTCAGCCATGCAGGCCAATGGCCATTCCAGTGCAGTTTGACCCTGGAGCCTACCCTGCCTTGCCTTTTCTGGACATGGGAGGCTTTTCACAGTGGGGTCTAGAACTACTGTGGCAAGGCTAGGGAATTCAGTGTTTGGAAAATGGTATCACACACTTGTGCAAAGTTCAAGTCTAAACATCCAGTAAATCATATGCAAGTGACAGAAAGTCTCAGTTTCTTCACTTTTAAAATGGAAGAAATACTACTGTATTCATACTTTTATCAATAATAATCCACACATTTCCCCCCTCTTATTTTATTGCTCTTTTTTTTTTTTTGGTCAACATAAGGAGAGCAGGAAAATGGTGGGTGTTTGGAGCCAAACAGTGTTATTGGAAATGCTGACCTTGTACATAAAACCCTAGTGGGGATGTAGGAAGAATTTCCCCTCTGCTGAGTTCCCTTAACTCCGGAGCCCTCGACATCTTAGGAGGCTTTGTTCCAGGCAAACCCTCAACACTGAAGTCATTAGGCCTGTAATTTACCCCCTACTAGAACATGAGAAAATGTAATCAAATAAATATTATTGTTTTTCCTTCCTTTCTTAGCAAATTACCACCTTCCGCTCCTCTCTTCCCCCAAGCTCTGTGAGTCGGGCAAGTCTGGAACTGATCTCCCCACAGAGAAATCTTTTAAATCAAAATGCTGCCATCTGTGAGAAGTTCCCCATCCTTAAGCCCAGAAACCCCCTTCAAAAATCAGGAAATAAATGCCAATTTGGCTCCAACTGAAGGTATTCAATTGGGCTATTAAATTCCACAGTAATTTACATGTGTGTCATAAAATATAAATTGCCCAAACAAAGTGTATTCTGATGCCACCAGGACAAAGACTTAATACTTTCTTCTCCCTAGGGAAATTCTACACGATCGCACCTTCAGAGTGTGAGCAAGATGTGGAGGGTTAGGAGAAAGGAAATGAGGAAAAGGAAGAGAAAAAGAAGAGAAGGAAAAAATAAAGGAAAGGAAGCATACAAATGGTGGAAGGTTTGTCTGTTCTGCAAACAAGATATATCTATTCTAATGTGTGTGTGTTTCCTAAATATATGCCAGAGATGTGCCACTGTGGTTGGCAACTGTTCACATACGTGCATGTCCCAGGTGCATCAGTGTTTTCTTTCATATCCCTAATGAGGACAGATTTCACCAGAGCCCACAGGCTGGGAAACAAGTTAACAAGTGCTGCTCTGCAGAGAAAATTTTTGAGAGTCTGCTTTGAGAACTTCATCCTGTTGAGACATAGAGCAGCATTTAATAAGCTTGCTTCCTTGTTTTCTTTTTTGCTCCCCTTTTTTCTTTTTTTTCCTCCTTCTCTCTCTCCCCATCCTTCCCCTCTCCATCCCCTCTCCCTCCCTCCCCTCTTTCCTTCCTTTATTTCTTTCTTAGCTCATAATAGTGTAAAATAATGTGATAAGCACCCATGATCTGGACATCCCAAATGAAAAGTGGGAATTGGGCAGTAACCTACATATAGCATGTGATTGTCCTGTCCCACTCCTGGCCTTCCCCTACCCGAGGTACCATCATCCTGAGTCCTGTATTCATTATGCCCTTGCTTTCCCTTTCATGTGCACTTACGGTACCTATATGTGTTTCTAAAATTATGAACACATACAACTTTTAGCTTTATGAAAAGGATATGGAGCCATATGTAGTCTTCACAAACTTAATTGTGTATTGCTGAGATGTATGCAGACTGTTGCATATCACTATATTTGTGGGTTTGGGTAGCTACATAATATTCCATTGTATCAATGTAGCAGTTTATTCAACTACTCTCCCTGACTGGAAATTTTAGTTGTTTTCTGTTTTTTTGCTCTGCTAAAAAGCAAACAGCTCTGCTAACAACAGTCTCGTACATTTGTACTGTATGCTTGTTTCTCTTAGTATACATCTAGGAGTGGCAATGCTGAGTTAGTGGGTATGTGAATGCTCAGGGTTGGAAACAAATGACTCAAAATTCTTGCACCTAAGAGAACCTATAGACCTATATCCTCTGCTGCACCAGATATTGTAGGCTTTATAAATTTTTGTCAATCAGATGAGTATAAAATGTTATCTTGTCATCATGAATTGCATCGCCATCATCATTAATGATATCAAATATTTCCAACATGTTTGTTGGCTACATGTGAACTGCCTGCTTAAGACATTTGCTCATCTTTCTATTTGTTCTCTTATTACTTCTTTATATGTTACCTCTTCTTGATATGAATGCTTTATCTCTGCACTTTGCAAATATCTTCTCCTTGTTTGTAAATTATTTTCCCTTTTAAAAGTATCTTTTAATTAATCATATAAAAAATTCAAATTTGTCAGTTTTTTTCCTATAGTGCATGGTTTTGATTTTGTGTGTGTGTGTGCCTTAAGAAAACCATTCTTATTCCCAGGTCTAAATAATATTTATAATTTCTACTAAGTATTTTAAAGTTTTATTTTGATATTTGAACGCTTACAGGTTGTCTTCTACATATGGTGTGAGGTAGAGATGCAGTTATTTTTCCCATATGGATAACCAGTTTTTTCCTGCTCCATTTATTAAAGTCTCTTTTCTTCCCTTATAATCTCACATGTCACCCCTCTTGCTACCTATTTCTGGGTTTTCTCTTCTTCCCTGCTGACCAGTTTGTCTGCCCCAGTGCCAGTGTCATCCTGTTCTCAAACTGCGACTTCGTAAGGGGTCCTCCCTCCTAGGGCGAGTCCCTTCACACCACTTACATATGCTTTTAAAGTCTTGGTAATTCTTGGTCCTTTACACTTGAATATAAATTTTAGAATTACCTTACCAAGATAATTCATTGCCTTGAAAGATTCTGTGGGTGTTCTGTTTGAAGATGCAGTGAATCCATAAATTATTTTGGGGAATATTTGCATATTCACATAAAGTCTTAT
This sequence comes from Macrotus californicus, assembly GCA_007922815.1. Classification (NCBI taxonomy): domain Eukaryota; kingdom Metazoa; phylum Chordata; class Mammalia; order Chiroptera; family Phyllostomidae; genus Macrotus; species Macrotus californicus. The sequence goes on along the minus strand of VMDR010025126.1, from coordinate 295 downwards.
CAATAAGCATGTTTTATTTTTTATTTAGGACTTTTAGTATCTCTTCACACATTTTTAATATTTTTTCTGTAGATATCTTATAAATATGTTGTTCACTTTGTTCCTCTATATGCTTACTATTCTCTGATATTACTCTAAATTTTGACTTCTTTTAATAATTATTGTGGGCTTCCGGCCAAGATGGAGGCGTAGGTAGACACCCTGTGCCTCCTCGCACAACCAAAAGAAGGACAACAACAAATTTTAAAACAAAAAACAACCAGAACTGACAGAAAATCGAACCGTATGGAAGTCC
>VMDR010025125.1:0-14648 GCA_007922815.1 Macrotus californicus | reverse complement strand
TATATTATAGGGTCCAAGATACCAAATTTGGAAGCAGTGAAAAATAAAGACTATTAAGTTTTTGTGTTTTTCATAATGTTATTAGGTATAAACTAGAAATTAGTTCTGAAGGACAGATTTGATTTTAAATTTCAATGTAAATTCATGGCTTATACACGTTTTTCTCTTAAATAGGATTTTATAGGATTAGTGCTATTGGATTTTTTTTTAAAGCTTGTGTGTGTATAAATTTAGGTATGCATAAGAAAAAAAAAAGGGTGAAAAGCTATACCTAAAGTTTGAGTGCTTATTCTCTTGATAGTAGTTACAAGTGATTTTTCTTTTATTTTTTAAAAATATTTTCAACTCTTCTAAAATAACAAAAGTAATCTGGAAAGCTTCATCATTTAAACTGTTTCTTATAAACTTTCTACTAAGTTTGCTTTTTATTGTTCTTTGATTAGAAACTTTTTTTTTAAGGTTTTCTTCAAGCAGGATGGTACCTTTTTACTTTCCTCCATCAAAATGTGCACTTTGGAACCCAATGCCAATTGGAGATTTCATCTATTTACATCTTAATTACTACAGGTATGAGATGTTTCTCTTTCCATAGCACACCAGTATAAACAGGAGTCGGAAGGATGTGTAAGGCAAAATTGATTACTATGACTTTTTTTTTACTTTTATACTCACAATCTTCTCTCTGCTTTTTGAAAAAAATCTGCTCTTCATAGTTTTGAGAAATAATCTTCATTTTACAGTTAAAATAGCCTGCAACCCTAAAGTTCTAAGTATTATAAAAACTCAAGAGACAAAATAATAATAACTGAAAGGGTTTTTTCTTAGTGCTTCAGCATGATGTCTTTGTAGAGGATTAAAATGATGGAACTTCTTTCGAGTGAGTAGACCATGTTAGAAGGAATATAAAATATGGTTATGGCCAGAACCTTGAAAGAAAGACACAGAAATTTAAGCTTAAAGTAATAGAAAACAAAAATTAACTGAGATTTTTTAATATAAGGGAGTTACTTGTTAAAAGCAGACTTCTAAAGCTGGATCATAGTGGGGAGAACCTAGAGTCAGCCTAGCTGTGAAGGGGTTTTCTGTAATATAAGAAACCCAGATTTATGCAATAGTGGTTTAAGGTGCTATAATTGGAGTTAGACGGCTTCAGTGGTCATGGTCCGATTCTACCATTTATTTATGTGGCCTCGCTAAAGAGGCCAAGGGCTAGTTTCCTTATTTATAAAATGGGGATAATGGTACTTGTTTCATAGCACCCTTGAAAGGGTTAAATGAGACAGACTCTGAAAAGCATCAGTTGGCACAGTGCCTGTAACACAGGAAGTCTTCAATAAATGGTAGCTATTATAAGGGTTTGGAGCAGTATTGAGATCAAGAGGAAAGAGTGAAACAAGGTGTTTTTAAAGAAACCATTTCTAGCATTTGATGATCTACTAAACAGGAACTAAAGAGAAGATACAAGTCAAAAAGTATTTAAGTTCTGAACCAGTTGGCAGAGAAAAGGGGTATCATTGACAGAAAGAGTCTTGCAGAAATACAATTAAATATTTGTTAGGCTTGTTCATTCTTTTCTCCATCTCTCTTAACTTATCTTTTATATTTTCTATTATCTTCCTGTGCTACTTTTTAAGTATCTTCTTTTGTTCTTCAACTCTACTAATTTTCTTTTTTCGTTGTGCTTAATTACCATCTAACCAATTCATTTAGGTTTTTTTAAATGTGGAGGTATACTGTGTATGTGAAAGATTTTATATATACACAGTTTAATTGATTACATTTTTAATTCTACAAGTTTTTTGTGGTTGTTTTTCAAATTGGCTAGTGTATTTAATATTATTTTGTTTTTTCCTCATATTTTAGAGTTCCTTTTGTATTTCTTTAAACATTTAGATAATATTTATTTATATTCTATATTCATTAATGCTAGACAATAAGTAAACTGATGGATATGACTATTTAATTCCAACTCTACAAAAGCAAGAGGTGGGCCTCATAGTTTCTCAAGCCCTGTTCTGGTTCATAAGTCAGGCAAGTGCCTGGAAAACAACTGTAACTCCAGCATGTGCCTATCAGAGTCCTGACTTCCAGGCAGTCCTCCCTTTGCCCTGTTTTTGACCCTAGGATTTCCTCACAAGGATCTTTCTGTACATTTTTAAAGATGTGAGTTATATTTTAGGCAGCATTTCATGGCAGGAGGTTTTTTGAGGATATTAGACCCACTACCTTCATAAAACACTTGCTGTTTTACAGAAATCCAAAGCTTGTGGTAACTGAAAAGACCATCCGACTTGCTTGTCGACATGCCAAGCAGAATAAAAAGAACTTGCCGTGCTTTTTACTTGGTTCTCTCACAGTAGATGAAGGTAATATACTTTTAAAAAATTATTTTTAGGAGCTCTTCCACAGGAGGCCTACACACCACTGCTGCCTTGTCTTTAGTGATTCCTGAGCAATTCTGGCACATTTTGTGAGTGCTCAACACCAATACTGACGGACAAGAGAAAATAGCCTTTGCCATCACTACAGTTAAGAATGTGGCACAAAGACATGCTCGTGTGGTATTGAGGAAGGCAGACATTAACCTCACCAAGAGGGCGGGAGAGCTCACAGGATGACATGGAACATGTGATCACCATATGCAGGATCCATCCAGGGCAAGATTCCAGACTGGTTCTTGGACAGACAGAAGATGTGAAGAATGGAAAATACAGCCAGGTGCTCCCCAGTTGTCTGGACAACAAGCTTCACGAAGACCTGGAGTGGCTAAAGAAATTTTGGGCCCACAGAGGGCAGCACCAGTTCCAGAGTCTTCGTGTTTGAGGCCAGCACACCCAAACCATGGGCTACTGGGGTCGCACTGTGGATGTGTCCAAGAAGAAGTAAATCTGTAGGCCTTGTCTGTTAGTAAATAGTTTATACACCAAAAATATTTTTATGGCTATAACAGAGTTTATGTTTGGTAATTCAGCCAATTATTATAATGCACTTTGTACTGATTTTCTTTGCTATATACCAGGTTATGAAAAAGAGTAAAACTTAGCACTACCCATCACAGATTTCAGTCAGGTCAGGAGGAAGAGTACATGTGCAAGTCATTTTTAAAAAAAGAGTTTAATGTTACAATCAGTATGAGTACAGTGTTTTGCTATAATGTGTGCTTGTTTAGTTACACATTTTTAATTGGCATACTATGTAATAATTGCTATTTTTATTCTTCAGATGAAGAAGGGGTGAAAGTGACAGTAGATCGTTTTGATCCTGGTCGGGAAGTCCCTGAGTGCTCTGAAAGAACCCCTACTGCTTCTCTTCCTGGGGACTTTGTGATTCCATGCAAAGTTCATACTCATGGACTTCATTCAAGAGAAATAATAGTTCACAATGCAGATAACCTCAGTTCAGCTTTTAAGGTGAGATTTGCTGATAACTCGATGATTTTTAACACAAGAATCAAACTGTGTGCTATGTTATATTTTAATAAATCAATATTTACTAAGTATTCATAATAATTTGTTGACCTAAAATGCAAATAAATGTGGTTTCTAAGGGCAGAAATCCTAGATAGGTAATACAGGTAGTGTTTCAGAACAGGAAGCAGTGTGTCCAGGGTAGCAAAGTGCAGTACGTGCTCAGGCTGACTTTAACAGCATAGATTTTTGCTGGATTTGTATGTAGTCACGCTGGAGTATTCCTTTGTCCAGGTCATAGAGAGCCTTGTCTGCCAGGTTAATGAATTTGAATTTTGTCATGTAGGTCATGTAGAGTCACTGAAAGTTTCTGAAAAGAGGAAATACTGTTAAAGCAGGGGTAGTTAACTGATAGGGCAGGCTTACCTATGAAGTCAGAGTAGTCAGGCCATTGCAAAGTCAGCTGTGTGTTAAAGAGGGGCACGTTAGCCTCTAATTGGAAATACTGCTGAGACATCTAAGTTGGAAATATGTGATGGAGCTTAGTATAGTCAATCTTAATTGCTTTGACAAAATTAGTCATGTAACTTTTTGTTCACAGAAAAGAAATGAGATAATTGAAATGCTGTAAGTCAAATTGTTTAATTTTGTTAGTGCAAGATATATACGTGTATATGTGCCAGAATCAAATAAAACCTTTGGAGATATTACAAAGTTTTAAAATAATTGTATAATATTTATTCCTCAGGCTCTACAGCACCATGTATGTAGCAAAGATTCCTTGGACTGTGGTAAACTGCTTTCCCTGAGAGCTCATATCACTTCCAGGGAGAGTTTGGACACTGTGGATTTTGACTTACACTGGGCAGCAGTAACTCTAGCAAATTCCTTTAAATGCACACCAGTGAAGCCCATCCCCATTATTCCAACAGCTCTGGCAAGAAACTTGAGCAGTAATCTGAATATTTCTCAAGTTCAAGGTACCTATAAATATGGGTAAGTAAAAAAATCCGTTAAGCCAAATTTTTAAATATTGGTGACATTAGTCTATTTTTATGATAGCCATATAATATGAAATAATTGTGCAGTCAGCTTACATGCCAGAGGTCTGCAGTGCTATGTAAATAACCAAGGGAGATGAAAAATGAAGTTGTTAATTTTTACTGAGTGTAATTTTCTTTCAAAGAGTTGTGCCCATCACCCCAAGAAAAATTAGTGGTAAAAATTATATTAAAATTGATTGTATTTTGTAATTTGAAAATACAAGGAGAAATTATTCTCTATATCATTTTGTCCCTTATATTTTACCTTGGTTATAGGTCATCATTTTTTTTTAACTTTCACTATAACTGATTATAAGCCAGAAAGAGGCTGGAGAATTTCTTTATTATATGCAGTTTTAATTATGAATAATGAGCAGTGCAGATAGAAAGGAGATAAATAAAAATTTATAGTACTCTAGCGTACCAGATTGTCAACCACTTGAGGGTGGAGTTTCCACACAGCTGGACCAGCATCCTCTCCAGGTTCCTATCGCTACTCTTAGTTTCTTAGGAAATGTAAGCCAAACCGCGTGCTTTCTGCTCCTTAGCCAGGCTACTTCCCTGAATCATCTACTTTCGTTATCCATTGTCTACTGAGCTGGGTTAGAAAATGCAGCACCCTCCACTTTAACGTCCAAGCAATTCACTTCTGGCTTCCTTTCCCACTAGACTCCACCCTGGTTCCTGTTAGGTCTCTAGCAGTGCTTGCCAAGTATACTCAGTTCCAAGGCTCATTCTCTGAAAAATGCCTCTTCAAAAGAGGATAAGGAGAAGGGAGGATTTTCTTTTCAGAGGGTCCCTGGAAGAGCAAGAAAGATCCCATTTTGAGTCCTACATGGTGACCTTTCTGGTTGGAGTGGCATAAAAAAGTGTTGGTATATTCCAGAATCATGGAATGACTAAACGATGTTTGAGTTCAGTGTAACATTTAATGCCCTTGGAGTAGTAAAGTGATTCTCAATCGGGACATGGGAATTTGTGTTAAAATTAACCAAAATCTTAATTTGTTTTTCTTAGTACCCATGCCCATCTACTAGTGAAACATGAATTTACCTTTCTCTAAATCATGCTTCTGTGATCCCTTGGCATGCCACCCAGGATGTTCAACATTTTAATTGTTCGTTCCCCTTACCCCTTATCTATAATTATGTATTAAATTTGCGAGATTTGCCATTTTCCTTGACCACAATCATTTATTTACCCTACTTATTACGTTCCATTATGGAATAGGTAGTATGTTCGACAATGAAGTTAAATAGATTTTTAAAAAGCATACTTACTGTCTATTAAGCATATTAAATGATGCCTAACATATTAACATTATTTACATGTAAGCATGTAGACATGATATGGATAAAGATAATAGGGGTTTATATACAGGGCAGGGAAAGCAGGAAGGTGTGTCCAAATTGCCTGGGAAAATCATGGAAAGTCTGAGCTGGTTCTTTTAGAGAATAGGAATTTATCAGGTAGGTAAGGGAGAAGAGCTTTCAAAACACATATAAGTGTCATTGATAAATCCCCTGCCAACTCAGGCTTAATCATCTTGTCCCATGGCCTGATACATTCATTATCTTTGTGTTTTAGATAGCAATGAAATATATCCTCAGTGGGACTATTAAGACTTTATTTCATAAATGACTTTGTTTTATTTTTGTATTTTAAAGCCATACCAATAAAATTAGCTCTCTACAATTCTGCTATAGTTATTCATATCCTCAAAACTTACTGTCAGTAATAAACATAATAACAAAGTATAAATATAGTATTAAATCCTTTTAGGGAATAGTGAGGTTTGAGTTCTGTCACGATGGCTCCGAAGTTCTCTGTTAGTGGAGGACTGAAGCCCACGGAAGGTCAAGTACACTGTACCTCTCCTAATTCAGCCTCCTTCAGGGAGAAGTCCTATCTGCCACAGTCTTGTTAAGTCACCTGGGTGGCTGAACACACACAGTAAAAGGAAGTTCACTTCTTCCAGGGAAATGTGTATGGTTCTGAAATTGTTAGCTTTGATTTTAATACTTTTGATTAAAGTAAGTTGACACGTTTAGAGCAAAACTTTTTTAAAGGGTGTGTAATTTTCAATGACCATTTTAATGGATAGAATTTTAAGATACTGAATCTGTTTAATCTCCTGTTATTAGAGTCTTTTTTTTAACTCTTTGAACTGTTTTCTTTGTGTACATGTGTATGAGAGAAAATATTCACTTGAATTTTCTCCCCTGCCTAAACTTCAGCACTCAGTTGATATCTTTTACAGGTCAAAAGTGATACTTTCAGTTGTTTTTACGTGAGTGTTTTCTGTTTAGATATCTTACCATGGATGAAACGCGCAAGTTGTTACTTTTGCTGGAATCTGATCCCAAGGTTTATTCTCTACCATTGGTGGGAATGTAAGTGTGGCATTATTTATGAAAACCTTTTCTGCCATGTATGTGTTCAAATGTATATGATAAACAAGTGAATCAGCCGTGCTATGAATATGTGATTAAAACTTAGACCACCTTACAAAACCACAATGGCCAATGATTCTTAAACTTTCTTATTCAAGTAGCAGAATTAGTTAAAACAAGATTTGCCTAATCTTAGGAAGAACTTCAGTGTATAAAACAGAGAAAGTTGAGTTCTGCTGGTTGAAGTTGAAGCATTAGAACCCTTTTTCTTTAACTTTCTTTACTACCTGCTGTCCTTAAGGCACCTTGAAGAACACAGGGTGAGGATAACACTTTAAAATTCCCTATCAGGCAGTCAGTTGTGCAGAAATTCCCCTAAATATTAATGGCTTTTTTCTCTTTAGAGTTAGTAGTTAATAATATTTAGATAGTGTTCAGTCAGAAAGTTGTATTCATTCCATATTTATTGAATGCTTATCATATGTGCTGTATTATGTTGGTATTGTGTTGGGATTTAAAGCTCCTCAAGAAATTTATAATCAAGGTAAGATGATGAAATATTTCAAATATTCACACATAGAGAGGTAAATAATAAGGAAGTAGTGGTACCTCGGTACTCGTCATCAATTCGTTCCGGAACTCGGGAGTGGTGTGAAACCAACAAGTACCGAAGGATGAAGCTTTTCCTCCTGTGGGCCTGCATCATGTCTCACAAGTCCTAGCAAGGGCAGCAAGCCCAGGGCAAGTGCCAAGTGCTGAAGCATTTTTTTCTTGTCAAAATGCAACAAGTACAGGGTTTGATGAGTTCTAAAACCAATGAGTACCAAGGTAGGACTGTATATGATTTGCTCTGAAATGTACAATATCAATAGTGAGCACTATTAGTACTTACAAGAGAGATGATGGGGACATTTTCTTAGAGAAAGCACTCTTGAGCTGGAACTTTTGGTGTATTTGGATCACAGAAGGGAGGGTTGGTGGGGAGGGAACCATGTGAAGGAATAGTATATGCAAAATTAAAAAGTGAGAATACACAAATGTCCTGAGTCATGAAATCTACTTACATTCTGTTTACTATGCTTCTGGTATTGGCTATGGGCTTTTGATGCTAAGTGATTATCTTTTTTTTTTATTGAATTTATTGGGATGACATTGGCTAATAAAATTATATAGGCTTCAGGTACGCAGTTCCATAACACATCACCTGTGTATTGTACTATGTGTTCACCACCCCAAGTCAAGTCTCCTTCTATCACCATATGTCCCCCCTTTACCTTCTTCTACCTCCCCTCAGTCCCCTTTCCCACCATGCTATTACATGAGTTTGCTTGTTTGCCCTTTTTTTTTTTTCTTAATCCCTTCATCTTTTCAACTGAGCCCTGTAACTGCCCTCCCCTTGGACAGCTGTCAGTCTGTTCTCTGAGTCTGTTACTGTTTTGTTTGTTATTTCTTCGTTAGATTCCACTTAGGACTGAAATCCTATGGTACTTGTCTTTCTCACTAGTGAATATTAAGAACCCCCTGTGGTTCAGGGTGCATATATATTACAATATTAACCCCTCAGTACTCTATAGTTTGAGCTGCTGACTTCACTCTCCCCAAATTTAGTGCATTCTTTCTTGTCCAGGCTGATTGATTCTAATTGATGCCTGCTTTTACCTCTAAGGTTAACCATTTTCTCTCCTACCTTTTCCCTTCATCTTAGGTGGGAGAGAACAGAAAGAAGCTCTCTATATATCTGTATCTATTCTCCCTCTTAATTATTACCATGGTCTGGTGTTAATAGATTTCTTATTTATGAGGCCTTTAATGTAGTGCTGGTGAATGCCAAGAATCTTACCCTAAAAAAGAATGTAATCTAAAGTATATTAAGTATCAGCCCTGGCCGGGTAGCTCAGTTGTCTAAAGTGTTCTTCTGATACACCAAGGTTGCAGGTCCCATCCCTGGTCAGGGCACATATAAGAATCAACCAATGAGTGCATAAATAGGTGGAACAACAAATCATTCTCTCTCTCTCACCCACCCTCCATCCTTCTCTCTTTCCCTCTCTTCCTCTCTCTCTAAAATCAATAAGATTTTTTAAATAAATAAATAAAGTATATTAAGTATCAATTTATAAATGACTATAGCTTTTGATTTCTATTTTTTCTTTTAGATGGCTCTCTGGCATTATACATATCTATAGTCCTCAGGTATGGGCTTGCTGCTTACGATACATGTTCAGTTCTTCTATTCAAGAAAGGCAAGTGGTATTTTCTCCTATATTCTATTTTGATCTTTTCCTCCATTCATATTTTATTGATCTTTAAAATCCATGCAAAGCCTTGTCCTGACCTGTGTGGCTCAGCTGGTTGGGCATCATCCCACTAGGCGAAGGGCCACCACTTCAATTCCCAGTCAGGGCACATGTTGGGGTTGTGGGCCAGGTCCCCAGTTGGGGGTGTGTGAGAGGCAGCCGACCCATGTTTCTCTCACTCTGTTTCTCCCTCCCTTCCCTTCTCTTTAAAAATAAATGAAACCTAAAAAACATAAATAAATAAAATTCATGCAAAGCCTTAACATTTTATGGTACTTATAAAACAGAAGAACAAGCACATTAGAAAAATAAACCTTACATTAAATGGGAATAACACCAGACAAAGGTGAGGTAGCAGTAAATTTGGAAATAAAGAGTGGGGGAAAAAACCCTAGAGATAATGTACTCGAGTATTGTAGTGTATAAATAGCGATTCATTTTCATTGAAATGGCTGAAATGAATTTGAATTTGTTACAAGTGTTTTATTAAGTTACACCGTGATATTACTAGCACTCGAAGAAACATTTGAGAGGAAGTGTTTAATTTTCCTCTTGGAACTAAAGTACAAGCATTAGCGCTAATAGAGAAACTTGATTTCTAACCTCAGCTGCTCATTTAATTTTGTTACTTTGTACATGACACCGCCATCTGCCTCTTACCTTCTCCATTGATGAAATGAAAGTGCCAGGGTCTGTCTCTACCTACCTTGGGTGGCTACAATTCACTTTAGAAAAACCTTATTGAAAAGATGGTGCAAGTACATGGTAATAAAACAGACATAATAAAGATACAATAGAAGTAAGTCTCTCTTCTACCTCATTTCCCCAAGCTCGATCCCCAGAGGCAATCGCTGTTAAATAGTGCCCTGTGCTTCCTTCTTGCAGTATGCAGTGCAGAGACAGACACCACCCTCCCGGGGCCTGTAAAAATTAAACCACTAATGGGAGCATACCGTTCTTCCTCTTCTATATACTGCTGTTTTTCCCTATATCACTATTCCTTATAGATTTATCGCACATTTTACAACTGAATAGTAAATAATAGATACTATACTTTAAAAACTAGTCCTCTTTTGAGTATATTTTTGTGTGCATATCCTAGTATATTTATAGAATAAATCCCAAAAAGTGGTCTTTCTGGTCAAAGTGTAATTTTAAACTTTGGTAGATATTGCTAAGTTACCCTTCAAAAAGACTACCAATGTATAACCCTTCCAAGTGTTTGAGAGGGCCTGTTTTCTCTATCCCCTCACTAAAACTGTGGGACAAATGTTCACTGAGCACCTACTGTGTACCAAGCACTGTTCATGATATTGTGGATAAGCAGTCAGCAAAATGAAGACTCTGCCAATATAGGCAGAAAGTAGAACAAGTAAGTAAAATAAATAGTATTTTCTAAGGTGATGAGTATTGTAGAGGAACATAAGCAGGGGAGGAGGGTGCCGTCTGTCTGGGTGGCAGTGGCAGGTAAAGAGTAACAATTTTAAAACGGGTGCTCAGACAGGCGAAGACTCGAGGTGAGGGAGTAAGCCACCTCAAGACTTACAGGGACTGTCTGGGTAGTCCCAGGAGGGCATACATTAGGTCCAAAGGCCCAGGGCAAAATATCACCTTGCATCTTTAAGGAACAGCAAGGAAGCCATGTGGCTGAAGAGGAGCGAGGGAAGTGGGGAGAGTAGTAAGACCTCAGAGAGGTAATGGTAATGGTCTTTTCTCATCTGTTATAACCGTCTTCTGGGAACTTCCTATTCATGCCTCTTGCCAATTATTCTCTTGGACTGTGCATCCTTTCCTGTTGCTTTGAAGTAGCTCACTATCTCTTTTTCATTCTCTATATACATCCATGTGCCACACAACAACATTTTGGTCAAACAACAGGCCACATATAGACTATGGTATGCCGTGTAGCCTGGGCGTGTATAGGCTATGCCATCTAGTTTGTGGAAGTCCACGCAGTGACATTCACACAACAGTGAAATTGCCTAAAGATGTGTTTCTCAGCGCATCCCTGTCATTACGCAGTGCGTGACTCTGTGTGTGTTTTGTATGTAAAATATAGAGAGAAATAACATTTATAAAAATATATGATGAAGCTTGCTTTCCCCCCTGATTGTCACTTGATTTAACTTTGGTTAATGGTATTTTTCCCAAATAGCCTTTTTTTTGAAGTCATATTTATAAAACTTTTTCCTATCTTGCTTAGAAAGGATTTGCCCACTCCAGGAGTGTTTATTGAAATAAAAAATCTCTTGTGTTTTCTTCAGATGCTTTTAAAGTTTTGCTTTTTACATTTTATTTCAACTTTAAAAGACAATTAGCTTTATTTATAATAAAGCAAATGTTCATTTTAGTGTATTTGCATAGTTGTTTAATTATTAGTGACTGGTTTTGCTTTAAGTTCTTATTGACAGTAAATGCTAAGTAAAATTATTTTTGGAGCTTTTTCACTCCGTGTTCAGTCTGGAGCATTAGGGAATTTCTTTGATACTGAACTCTTTAGTTACTGACAATCCATTCAAGGGAGGTTTGAGCCAGAGAGGAGTCACCACTGCTTAGTTTAGCTTAGGTTAGTGTGCACTTCATTGCATTCTGAACACCGGCCTTGTCTGATCCCAGAGACAGGAGCTGAGGAGAATAGACATTCTGCCTCTTCAGCCTCTACTGCTTTGTTTTGTTATAATATATGCCCAAGTTATTTTTTCATTCAACATTTTATAAAATAGGGACAACTATTGGAAGTATTTTTAAATAGTTGGTTTTACTTTTTTTTAATATTTTATTTATTTTAGAGAGAGAGAAAGGGAAGGAGAAATAGAGGGAGAGAAACATGGATTTTTTGCATCTCGTATGCCCCCTCCTGGGGACCTGGTCCACAACCTAGGCATGTTCCCTGACCAGGAATTGAACTGGTGACCTTTCGGTTTGCAGGACAATGCCCAACCCACTGGACCACACCAGTCAGGGCTAAATAGTTGGTTTCAGTATATATTTTAAAGACTCTTGCTGACTTTTTGTTATGTAATGAATAATAAAATAAATGTTCACTTTATCAGTGTCTCTAATAGTGAAACAGTGTAAATACGGTAATTTGAATATACACTTCTGTAAGTCTAGGAGAATCAATAATGGCATATCTATAAATCATAATGCAGGTAGTTGCTAAAAAGAATTAGGACATCTGAGGTATAATATAGAATAGTGACGTGGAAAGAAATCCAGGATGGTTAAATAAGACATAGCAATTGCACATCACATGTGTATCATATGGCCTTGTTTTTCTTCAATTGTATGAAATGTTTTTGTATGCTTAGGAAAAAATCTGGAAATATATATACTAAACTGGAGAGTAGAATGGGGTGGTTTTCATTTTCTATTTTATATTCTTTTCTTGTTCAAAGTTTTTACAAGGAATTTTTTTTCTTAATAAAATGTACTTAAAAATTAAAATCAACCCTGGCTGGTATGGCTCAGTGAATATGGCTCACTGGCTTGCAAACCAAAGGGTCACGGGTTTCATTCCCAGTCAGGGCACATGCCTGGGTGCAGGCCAGGTCCCCAGTGGGGGCGCATGAGAGGCAACCACACATTGATGTTTCTCTTCCTTTCTCCCTCCCTTCCCCTCTGTCTAAAAAATAAATAAATACATCTTTAAAAATTTTATTAAAATCAGTAACATTAAAAAGTAAGCATGAATTTGCTCCCCGGTTTTCTTCCAAAAGTTAGACTGTTTAGTCAGTCTGCTAACTAGATGGAGAGACTCGCATAGAGTTCTTGGGAGTATACTCTTGTTATCTTCAGTAAATTTTAATTAAATGTCTTTTTTTTTCATCTAGGGTTTTCTCAGAATCTGGAAATTTCATCATAGTTCTATATTCTGTGACACATAAGGATCCTGAGTTTTATGAATGCCTCCCTTGTGGTGGCACCTTACCAGACCTTCGATTCCAGCTACTAACCAGCAAGGAAACATTACATTTTTTCAAAGTAAGGGATCTGATCTGATTAATGACTGTTTAGAGCTTCATGTTATCAGTTTAAGCCCCATGGTCTTTACTTTAAAACAGTAACTATTAGACTTTGTATATTTATAATTGGTCTTACTGAATATTACTTTATTCATTTGTGGTTAATTTTGTTTCAGTAACTTTAGGTCATATCCAGAACCAATTATGATACAGGCTCAGAGGTTATCCACAGAATAGCTTGCTAATGTTTTTTCTAAAAGCTTTGAGTTCAGGGGCTTTTCCCTGGCTCGTGTGGTTCAGTGGATTGAGTGCTGGCCTGTGAACCAAAGGGTCACTGGTTCAGTTCCCAGTCAGGGCACATGCCTGGGTTGCAGGCCAGGTCCCCAGTGTGGGCCATGTGAGAGGCAACTTCACATTGATGTTTCTTTCCCTCTCTTCCTCACTTCCCCTCTCTCTAAAAATAAATAAATAAAATCTTTTATATATATTATCTTATTATATGTCATATATGTATATATATTATCAGGGTTTTATATGTTGTATCATTTAATGATATTGAGAGTTAATTTGTAATTTTAGTGTTTTCCTTTCCCTAATTGTTATTTTTAAAATGTAGGGGTATAAGAAATAGTTTTACACTTAAAAGTCAGTGTTAATCATATATAATCCTAGGAATCAGAGTAGATTGTTGCTATATCTAATAAAATACATAAAAATACATGTGTTGTTTGGTAGAAATATTCCAAGACCACTTCTCAGTAAAATGGTTAGCTGTCTTATGTCTCAGACCAATAACTAAAGTTTGCATTTTATTACAAAAATATTAACTGAATAACCATGTGTTTCCACTCAGATCTTATTTTGTGCCTGCTTCCACTTTCTTATAGGTTGTATCAGTTCATGAATAAAGTTTTTGCATTTTAATTATAAATATAATCATCTTAAATGAAGTCTAATTTATTTCCATTTTAGAGACATATATTATTTACTCATTTATCCTTTAGGTTGTATCTTCAGTTCAAAGTTACTATTTTAACTGAATCTCTGGTTATTGAGTGAGTTACTTAATATAGATGATTAACACCTCACTTTTGTAGTAGGGGCATGGACAATGTGAAAACGATGGTTACATAAAAATGGAACTACCATATGATCCAGCATTTACTGCTAGGTATTTATCTGAAGGAAATGAAAACACTTAATGCAAAAGAATATCTGCACCCCCGTGTCCATTGTAGTGTTATTTACAACCACGACTTGGAAGCAACCATAAGTGTCCATCGATAGATGAATGAATAAAGAAAATGTAGAACATATATACAATACAGTATTGTTCAACCAGAAAAAAATAAGGAAATTTTGCCAATTGCCACATGGATGGACCTTGAAGGCATTATACTAAGTGAAATAGTCAGACAGAAAGACAAATACCATATGATCTCATTTATATTGGAATATAAAAGTAACAAACAAACACACATAAATACAGAGAACAGATTGGTGGCTTGGCGGGGGGGGGGGGGGGGGGGGGGGGGGGGGGGGG
>VMDR010025124.1:0-14658 GCA_007922815.1 Macrotus californicus | reverse complement strand
TTTGTTCTGTATTTTTCATAGTTTTGCCTTCTTTTGAAATAATTATGAATTTGAAAAAGTATTCCATTTCCTCTCTAAAAGCTTGCCTGTTATACATTTCTTTAATTCACCTTCACATTTATCTTTATGTTTTTAGAGTATATAATAAATTATTATTTTTACCATTTCCCCCCAAATAAAAAGGTTTTACAGCCTTTACTTACAACATACATTAAAACTCCAGGGCCATTATTACTATTGTTTAAAACAGTCTTTATTTATATCTACTTACGTCATGTTTTTTTTTTACCTTGCTTCATATTTTATCTGGGATTATTTTTCTTCTCTCTAAGTAACTTCCTTTTATATTTCTGTCAGTGTGATTTACTCTGATACAGGCTGCTATATCATAGCCAGAGCAGTAGTCTTAGCCATTGTTCCTTCATTTTAAGTTCAGTAAATATTTATGTGATGCTCCTCTTTCTCCAGATGAAAGGAAAGATGGGAGATACAAGAGAACTGCTTATATCAGAGCAAGAAAAATAGACCACAACCAACTAATTAAATTCAAACGTGGGATAAGTACAAAACAGGGATACAAATACTGGGGAGAATTATAAATAGAAGGAAGAACAATAATGAAAGGTGACAGAGGACAGTGATGATGAGTGTTGATTCTTATGTCTGAAGATTTAGGTCCAACGTCCAAGTCATCCCTTATAAGCTGAAGGGGTAAACAAATGAAACTTGCCTAAGCTTCCAGTCACAGTTCTAAAATAAGAAAACTAATACTTGATGAGAAGGATGTGAGCACTAAGATAGATAATAATATGTTTAACACAGGACATTGTCTGCTCCCTAATAGAAGCTGCATATCATGCAATTATTAAAAACTTAAGCTTAACAGACATCATATCTTTGGGGCTGACTTTAAAAAATAACTCAGTTGTCAATGGAAGGATATCTGCCTGGTAAAGAACGGACAGGAGCTGTAGCCTGGAGTGTAAAGGAAACGACCACATTCAGGGCACTGCAGAGTTAACTTTGCTGAGGCTCTGGTACCTGAGGTTCCCCATGGGGCACGACTCTGGAGGAAGATGCTTTGGAGCATCATCATGCAGGGCTTGGGGTGCCAAGAGAAGGTAATAAATGATGAATTAGGCAGATAGCCTGCATTGCAGATGTGTGCTAAGTAGATTAGGCATCATTATGGATACTTGGGCAGCAATGTGCACTTGAACGTCTTACCACCCAAGGTCAGACTTGTTTGATAAAATACATGGTATAGAAAAGAGTGATCCAGTTCTGTGGTTCTCTGCCCGTAACTCACATCACACTCCACTGCCAGCCACCTTAACAGATTGAACAACATAATAAAAATTTCACCAGGAATAGATAGAATGTTTCATTTGTTTTTCCTTAGAAGATTTTAGATGGTTTCCAGTTTTTCTTCCACAACAACTTTTCTTACTGTGCAAACCATGAATGGGAGTGGACATTCTCTCTTCCCCTACCCCATGTCCTCTGGCCTCTTAAAAAAAAAAAAAACAGAGTTTTCAGCCTTGTTTGGCAGGATATAAAAATCCTGCCATAGCTCTGGTAAGAAATACAACTTTGCAAATCAGTGATTCACCAAGGAGACTATGCTTTCTGTTTTGCCACCCCAGGAGATGGTATCTGCCATGAAATAACAACTTTATTAACTGTGGTGACAAGCTAGTTCTTTGGGATTCATGACTTTGGATGTGAGTGAAAGCCCCGATACCTGCAAACAGCCACTGCAGTTTCTGTGCTCCCTACCTCGGGGCACCTGCAGGATCCCAGACATCCAGTTGAGGTACAATTGGAAACCAGTTCTGAGAGGGCCCTTAGGCAGGTTAGAATCGCTTGTCTATTCTGGACCACTCAATTTCTTTCCTGTTGCAATGAGTTTACTCCTTCCCACGTGGTTCAATGATTTGAAGGAACCCACAGAAAACGATTCATGTCTTAAAGCTCCACTTGAGTTTCACTTGTTAGTATTCTGTAAATAAACTAAGTAATAGGAAGTGATTTCACTGCTCTCCTTTCTGATGCCTACAGACTTCAAAGTACTATGACCATGAGTCATTATCAAATATATATACAGGGTGCCATGGGGAGGAACAGTTGGCTTGTTCAATATTGCTGTAAGTCAAAGGGCAGAAGGTACAGATTGTTAGGACATGGTCAGCTCAGGGAGGCAGCTAGGATCACTCAGAAATGCTCAGGAATGTAGGAAATTTCTCTGTGAGAATTCAGCCAAGGGTACATGGCCATTCTTTTGTAATGTCATAACTAATACTGATATATTTTATTGAACCAAATCACCTTGGTGGCCCTTTCCACCACTAAAGCACTTTTAAAAACAACAAGTACTTTTTTGGCACATGTACAAAGTCTCTTTTTGAGAGCAGATGCCTAAGCCTTCTGCTCTTCTGCCCATCATCTCATTATCTTCTTAGAAATATTGAAAATCCAGCAGATCCTTTGCTTGGCACTAACAGAGATTTCTCAAGCCCTGGTGCAGTGGGTTTTTTTCAAAGTATCATAGATTCCTGACTCAATAATCACCCAAATTGCTTATTAAGAATATGCATTTCTCTCCCCCACTGCAGACATACTGAAGAAAGTTCCCTGAGGATGGGACCCTGGAATATGCATTAAAACAAGCACTTCAGGTGATCCTTACACCCATGTAAATTTGAAAACCACTGCCCCCAAATATTTTTCTTCAATATTTTCTGTACCTGTTAATTTTATAGATCAGCATTGCCCAATTCTCTGTACTTAGATTGAGGAATTGAGACTGTGAATAATATAAAGTCCTGGTCCCCGGATATATCTGGATCATGTCCGTTCCCTCCCCTCCTTCTCCTAGGTGGACAGCTCTGTGCAGATGCAGGGCACAGGGGGTGTTGTTCCTAATGCTCTACTGTGATGACATCCTGAAGCCTGAATGTGAAAATTCTCCATCACCCTTTCCCTTGGAGACATCATAAAGCCGCTACTGCCAGGAATGAGGAAGCTCAGCAGGACTGACACCTTTCAGGTCATGGTTCTCCATCTTGTTGCACATAGACATTATCATTGAAACTTAAAAAGCAAATACCCAAGTCAGGCCCCACAGTAAGACAGGTTTCAATCAGGTTGAAATCTCTAGGGCTGAGGACATACCATGTCCTTTCTTAGAAGGACCAATTCAAGCATTATAACTTCTGTACTCACACACTTTGTGTAGAATGTTATTTTTGTGTTGATCACATTTTCAGCCCACCTCCCCATGGGTACCTGGAGTGGGGATTGCATCATCAGTACAAACATTAGGTACCTAAGACAGATGCATATTTAAAAGTAAATGAAATATTTACTTTTATTTACAGTAGAAAAGCCTTGTAATTGCCCATGCTTTTAAAATAATAAGTGGAATATCAAAGTTTACTTTATGCCTCATGGAAGGAAATTTCTGAACATATTTTCAAATCTGTCTCTCCATTTCTGAAGCCAAAGAATTACTCTGGCATATTTTAGTTACAACTCAGAAGTAGTCTTTGGACTAGGCATTAATAACATTTCTAAGTCATAAACAAACTAAGATTTATTACTTGTCCTAAGGTTGGCACTGCCATTATTCTTAATTACTCCTGAACTCTCACACATTAGTCACTATGTCCCCAGAGGAAGAAAATGAACAGAGAGTCCTGTTTTAAGAAAGAATGAATTCTTCCTGAGGTTACATCTTGTATACTCAAAATATCTCCCCTGGATGTTTTTTATTTAATTTTTTTTTTATATTAACAGCATTGTATGGGAAAGATAATGGAATTTCCTGGTAGGCAGTGCATTTACTTAAAAAATAAACCTGTGGGATTTTGTTGGGGACCCATTACACCCTTCAAATTGAAAATAAAATAAAAAAAGGATTGCCCACATTTAGCTCTAGCCCTTAGTTATGGTGGGAGAGGCAAATAAGGAAGAAGAAGCAGATTCTGCCTCCACCAGGATACTAGTTAGTATTACCTGATGAGCTGGGTGAGAGATTAGAGATTCAAACTCAGAACAGCAGTCTGCCACCCTTCCGTAACATTGCAAGTGGTTGCAGCCTGTCCCAGTGTAGAGCGTCCTGCTAATATTTTTATTCTACTAACAAGCCTGAATTTGACACCCTCTTTAAATAAGTGCAATATCACTAACCTCGGTTTACTGGATGACTTACATATACTAGGCACCGTTGTAAGCACCTTAGCATATTGACTCGCATAATCCTTACAACAGTCCTGAAAGGTAAGTTATTATGGTTCCAATTTTACAAGTGAAGAGTTGAGGCTGAAGGAGGTGAAGGTTACGAGTGCCTTATAGATTGCCCCACCAGTGTTTTATCACATATATCTTGTGTGTGAAGAAGGTGGTATAATTAATTTGCTGGGGCATATGATGAAAGGCACCAGAGATATTTCAATAGGGATATTGTCAGTGGATAAAATGGGCTCTACAATGACCAATAAATGAGAGCTGACCTCTGAGGCAGGCCACAGGCACTAAAACAGAGTTTGGATGTTCAGTGAGGTACCTGACTTCCACGCCACTCACCCTATTGGAGAAGCCTTTCAGTTTCCTACCATTGACTCTATGGTGTCTAGTGGAGACTGGATTTATCAGAGAAGCATCCCTGGTCCTCAGAAAGATTGACCAGAAAATTTGGCTGAAGACTGTTTAAGTGAAAAAGAGATCCCTCTTCTCTGTGATAGAGTGTTCACTGAGTATCAGACAGAACGCCTGAGCGAATAGCCCATCGGTCCATTCTGCTCATCATAGAGGGTGCTCAGCTATCAGTTGCTCTGTTGAGCCAGGAATGGGTTCACTCACATGGTCTAGCAAGGAAGCATGAGGCAGATATCTAGGATATGATCATCTCTTTGTAGTCACACCAGGATGACGGTGGTTCTGAACCCCATGTAGAGAGCTCGAGCCAAGAGAGGAAACTTAACACTGAATTACCTATAGGGTAGGACATTAGTTATATGTTGTGAGGGAGGGTGTTTAATTACCACTCATAACTATAAAGCTATAAGGCTTTCTTTCATGACATTTTTTCTTCCTTATTTTGTTCACTTTTTTATACTTAAAAAATATATATATTCTTCCTTCTCTCCAAGATCCTTACAGTTGACAGTTGTCATTCTTTCTTTTATCTTTTTATAGTGTTATTGTGTGAATTGGTCTGCAAGGGATACCGTTAAAAATACCATAGGTTGGGTGGCTTAAACAACCGAAATTAATTTTCTCATAGTTCTGGAAGGCTGGGAGCCTAAGACCAGTGTCAGCACGGTTGTTATTCCTGTGGTCTTTCTTCTTGGCTTGCAACTGGCCAGCTACTCAATGTGCGTCTTCACATGGCCTTCCTCCTGTGTGTGTGCACTTCTGGTGTCCCTTCCCCTTCTCCTCTTCTCCATCCTCCTTCTACTTCTTGTCCCACTAAATTAGGCCCCATCGCCCTTATGATTTTATTTAATCTTACCTCTTTAAAGGCCCTATATTTCCTTATGCAATCCCATTGGAAATTGGGGTTTCAGCACGTGGATTATGAGGGAACGTAACTTAGTCCATAACACTTTGTTTGGATTCTCAATTTTGGGGCTTGTGTACTTTAGTTCTATAGCTTGAAGCATTAAGTACATTTTAAGAATCTCCACTTTGAAACTTAAATATTTAGCCTTAACTTAATTTCCCATGTGATTTTTTTTCTTAAAGAGAAAGACAAAGCCAGAAAATAACTGAAGGCACCAAAAGTATAATTTTTGATCTGAAGATGAGAGATGGGCGGAAGCAGCCCTGTTCCACAAGGGTAGGGGAGGGGACTGAAGAAGGAGGAGACTAAAAAGGCAAATGGCGTGGTGCAGCGGGGACAGTGCAGATTGTTGAAGCAGACAGTCCTGAGCTTGAATTCTGACTTCCCACCTTTCGGTTGTTAGATCAGGATCAAGTTAATTTCTGTCTCAATTCCCTCATTTGTTAATGAGTCATACTAATCTGCTTTTAAGGGATACTGCACAAGCACCAAGTGTCCAGACCAATGTATGCACACACATGCACGTGCACACACATGTTAAAGTGGGTGATACAGAGTAGAAACTCAAAGTATGTGGGCCACACTTGTAGAAAACTTTAAAAATTGTTTAGATGCCACTGTCTCACAGTTATGAATTTGACACCAGGCCCTTAGGCAATACACATGCAAGTCAAGCGCCATCTAGGAAATATCACACTTTCACCTTCAAAATGAAAACAAATGCTGAAATGTGGAGCCTGACACCTGTATATCTGTTCAGGAGCTCAGCAGACGGAGGAAGGGTAGGCAGGTGGACTTTTGCTCACAATAGACTGAAGACTCCTTGTCAGCAAGAATCCATCAGTTTTCTTGGCTATTGTATGCCTAGAACTTAGTTCTGGATCCATAGACGATGTTCAGCATTTTAAATGACTAGACAAAGTTCTTCTCACAAATTGCTGCACTTGGCCTTTCAGACAGACACACGAGCTTATAAAATAAGAATATGGAAAAGGCCTTTCTCCATCCTAAAACTTAATGGCTCTTAGAAATTGTTCCAAGTTGCTTTAGAGTTTATATCCCAAATAAAACATAACTCAAAGGCTTATGATAAAGGATG
Source organism: Macrotus californicus (assembly GCA_007922815.1). Taxonomy (NCBI): domain Eukaryota; kingdom Metazoa; phylum Chordata; class Mammalia; order Chiroptera; family Phyllostomidae; genus Macrotus; species Macrotus californicus. The sequence continues at coordinate 7,993 of VMDR010025124.1, read as the reverse complement.
TCTGAAAACTTCAGACAAAAAAATGTTAAAACTTAGTTCTTTCACATCCCATGATGAATGGAACAGCCAAGATGCTTCTTAGAATAATCTTAAAAGCCTCGCAGGAGGGTTGGAGAAAAATTTATGATAGAAAATAATTTCCGATGAATGAGTTATCAATTTTCTAGCAATCAGAAAGGAGGTGCACAATTCTATAATATCAAATATTAAACTATTCCAGCCTAATATCCCTAGCAGAAGACACATATCAGGCACAGGAGATGATTCTTCCTACATTTTATATCTTTAAGCCATTGACCTCGGCAACAATTCTTACATGTAATATAGGAGAACAGATTAGAGTTTGCAGAGACGGTTGCCTAGGATGCGAGAGAGAAAGGAAATTTCTGCAGCTGAAAATTACATACAGCCTTCCTAGGGAAACAAAGACTCTACCTCTAATTGCAATTTTAACGTGATTTGCCTGACCTAAAACACATTAATAAGAGTCAAATGGTATTTTCATGACTTTGATTTTGAGTAATTGTTTTTTTCATAGCTGACAGACTTTTCATGCCTTTTGTATTACCTTTGGCCATAAATGTAACTTTTGATTTTTAGGTTCCTCTCTGCATAAAAAAAGAGGTATTCTCCCAGAAATGATTTTCACAAGGAAACTGCTCAAAAATAATTAGGAGAGGGGATGCTTGCTTACCACAGCCTAAGGGAGTAACCCCACATGTGACACAGCCCTGGGGTCACAGTCCCCTAGCGTCACTACCTCCCAGTGGTTGACTAGGCTCTTTCAGAGTGGGTGCTGTGCAGCGACATGGCTGGCTCCCCTGGGTCCGTTCATGTTGAAAATACTCCATCCTCCACACAGCAGCTGGAGTGAGCTTTTGAATGAAAACCAGTGACGTTCGCCGATATTTAGCATGACACCAAAATTTTACCCCATGTTCTGGTTAGAATTGCTTGGCTAGGAAAACTTAGCAAAGTTTTGAGAGAGGAAGAGTGAACGCTTTGGATCTATGCATACAGCAATGGTTTAATTATAAGTTTGACCTAGAAACGTGACCAGGTTTGAGTGGATTCCCAGCAGCCATTATCCCAACGATTTCTCTTTCTGCCCATCATTTTGCTTCACTCTGGCCCCATATGTAGCCTGTCTAGTCCCATAAACCTCTCATAAACTCTGTGTCCTTTCTGCTTCTGACAAGCCCCAGCACCAGAGGAAAGACTCTGCTACTGAATGGGCTTCTTCAGATCTGTGGGATCTGAAGGCTGTGTCCTTTTCATTCAGATGGTCTTTGTTCTGGACACTTCGCTTTTTAAAGAGATCTCAATATTAAGAGCCTCGGCCAATACTATTGACTTTTAGAGACATTAACAGCAAGCAAATGCCAGCCACCTGCGGATGCCAGCAATCAACTTGATGTAGAAGGGAAACTTCACACAGGCGCACCTCGGAGCTGATCCCGGCCCTGTGGCCACCCCCTGGCTCCCTGAACCCCTTTCATAGCTTCTCTCTACCTCCCTCTGAGAGATTCACCCGTGTTGTTAGTCTTCTTCAGGAACACCCTGTGGGACTTTGTTTCTCCCCCTTATGTGTTTGATTTTCTTTTAGTTGTCAATTTCTACTTTTATCATTATTATCTTCTTTCCTCTATTCTTAGGGGTGCTTGTTTCTAAAATTCTTTCAATGAATTCTTAAATAATTATTTACCAGGTAAATTTATCTTTTTATGTATGTGTTAAAGACTATAAATTTCATCTATTCAGAGTTTTACCTATATTCTTTGAATGCTATATTTTTATTGTAATGATAATAGTCATTGTCTTTAATGGAAAGTAACTTTTAGTTTGATTGTGATCTGTCAGTTACTTAGACACACATTGCTTAATTTCCAAACTTTTGCAAGTTATTTCTTAGTACATTCCTTAATTTTAAAATAGAGAATCCACTCTTTGGTATTTCAATTGTCACATTTTTAAGTAGTGGGAAAATTGTTCAATATATAATACATTTTGTTAAAAATTCAGAGTACACTTAAAAACAATGTGTAATTTTCAAATTCCTGCATTCAGTGATGATCAAGTTTGTCTAGGATCAGGGGTGTCCAACCTGTGACCAGTGGGTTATATGCAACCCAGGATGGCTATGAATGTGGCCCAACACAAAATTATAAATTTACTTAAAACATTATGAGATTTTTTGTGATTATGTGTCACAATGTATTTAATATGTGGCCCAAGACAACTCTTCTTCTAGTGTGGCCCAGAGACGCCAAAAGGTTGGACATCTCTGGCTCTAGGTATATCAAGTTTGTTCATTTGTTTTTTAGATTTTCCATATTTTATTGAATTTATTTGATCTATCGCATACTGAGAAAGCTGTGTTAAAGTTTACGACCCTTAAGTTGGGCTTTTAAAACAATTACATGTACACAGAAGTTATTTTGTACAACTTCCAGGAGAATTTCTGTAAAGAATCAAGCCAGCCCCTTTGTTCCTACTCCTTTATGCTGTCTAAAATGCAGGCATAATTTCTATAGTTTCAAAAATCATTTTGAAATATAAGACACATTTGAAGATGCATGGTATATAATATGAATGGCAAGAAAGAAAAATTTAAAAAAGTGCAAACTGTACTTAAATACAATTTCACAGAATGGGTAATACTTAAATATTTTATTCTTATCCTGAGATAAACAGACTCTGGTACATCAGCCTAGCAACTGATAACACTGGAACTCAGGACATGCTTTTCCACCCAGACACCTAACCGCGTGTAAGTCAACTGCTAGGCATTCACGTATAAGTTGATTGGAAGTGCGCTCATACAAAATCAGGTGGATTACATCATGTAATTACATTTCATCTCCTGTATTACTAGCTATTTCTCCTACTACTATTTCTACCCTTGCCTTTGCTGTCTTCCTTTCATCCTTTTCCCGTAATATTAGGTTTGCTTAGGGTCCTATAAATATTCTTTCTACTAATGATATGAGTTGTGTGACAGCTAACAGCTAACGTTATTTACAGTCTTTGCTTTTTAGAGTAAAACAGGAAACCATCAAGCGTGATTTACTCAGCTGCAGCACACAAGGTACTCCAGTCCTATTGAGAAAGAATAATTGTTATGATTATTTAATGATATATACAATGCCTGTTATTAGCTATTTAGTGATATATGAATACTGGAGATCTGCTGCTTCTAGTGCCAGTGAGAACAGCTCATTTTTCAATCAAACCTAATTGCCAGTGCTGGTACCTGGAGAGAAATTTAACTCTTCTCAGATCTATTGATAGCACCCTTCTTGCCAGATCTCATATTAACATGTAATCTATATTAATGTTGAGATGTTATATTTATACTTATGAGATAAGGCCTAACCTTTCACACGCCAATCTATGGGATCAAGAAAATAGCAGGAATGGAGATGTGTTGAAAAAAGCAATTTGCATATGATTTTGGAATCACATTTGGAAGAATCAGTAACCTGAGAAGCACTGCTTCTTGGTAGTTTGTCCTCAGAGAAACAGCACCCATGTATAAGGTAGAAAACATAACTCACCCGAATGCCCACATGCTGTGTTCACTGCAGGGTCATTAAAGGAGAGTTGCAGCAATGAAATGAGGTAGTTGGGCAGAGTGTCTAAGCCATCCATCCATATTTACTGGGATTTAGATACACACTGAATGTAGTAGAAGGAGAACAGAATCCTTAACTCCTGACAGCCTTGATTTTGTAACAGTGCAAGTTACATTCTCTATGGAATGGTAAATAACATCAAGAAACAGTCAGAATTAACTGTAGGCACTGGGGTGCCTAAGAACTCCCTTCCTCTGTTAAACATGGGTTTGAAATGGTCTGTCTTCTGTAAAATGTTCCCTGGGAAGATCTGTGCTACTTTGGGGGGGAATATCTCCAGAAATTCACCAGGCTTGCTGGTGTTGTTTTCTTCCTCCAAGTCTCAGCTGTTGGAATTTAGAGGGGTTTTTTTCCCACCACTATGTTTTCCTTGCTATCTATCAACTCTGTGGATTAAGACAAATTATTTAACTTTTCTTTGACTTAGTTTCCTTTCTCTAAAATATGGGATAGTAATAGTATGTATTTTAAAGTATTATTGTGAAGATTACATAAATTATATGACATTTACTTATAACAGAGCTTGAGTGAGAAAAAGTAAAATTTGTGTGTTAATAATTACTCCCTTTTCACTATCATCTGATTACCATAATAGTCATCATCATTGCCGGTACTATCTAATTGATCAGTATCCTCATCACTGATTCGGATCCTTGAAGTCTGCATTTTATATAGTTGAGGTACAAAACTGGAGAATTTGTTGCCTCTGAAAGGCATACTTGGCATATTTCTTCCTGACTAAGTTGTGCAGACATTATGTATTGAGTGAATGAAACTCACCCTGCTACAAATGGCCTGAGCCAGACATGCTCATCAGTTGAAGGCGGAAGGGTACCATGTTGGACAGAAGTCCAGAGAGAGGGAGAGAAGCTCAGCTTCAGCAGCCTCCTACCTCATTTTCTTTCATTCTCTGGAAAGTCTTTGTTCTAATCCTGCTCTTTTCCTGACTTATTCATCAGTTTAATTCTACAACCCTGAGTAGTGATGCAATGAAGGCAAAAAGCACAATGGTCTCAGACTATTTAATTTTGTGAATGATCACCAAAGAGGCCTGTGTTGCTTCTTTGGGAGATGTGGGTGGGTGATTTTCACTGTGGTGTAAAGTTTTGGCCAATGGAATGATAGAATGGACATTGAAGTAATAGGCTGATTTCTATGCCTGGTTCTGGTAAGAAAAATACAACAAAATACTCTATAATTCTTTATCTTTTCCTTCCATGGTGACCTTGGGTCCCCTCGTTAAGGATGTGTAAGATCGAGGTCAAAGCCCAGAACCCTGAGTTAGTACTGTCAGGAGTGCTGTTGGGGAGACCCCTTCAACCAACAATACTGAAGTTAAATTTTGTGCCAGTAACGCATAGAAATTATGTTTGAAACCATTAGAGCATTTTTAAAAGTCACAGTTAATTACACTGAGTGGTATACTACTCTCTGTGTTTATTCATTATATGAATTAACACCTGAACAGCACTTAGAACTGTGCTTGGCATATAGTAAGAGTTAACAATGCTTGCTGTTGTTGTAACTACCACTGCTGGTGGAGTTGCTACTAGAGCAACTCTGTCAACTAAACTTTAGTGAGTACTCATGAGGCACAAACCATATTCTGAGCACTATAGAAAAATTCAATTAATAATTATTGTCTTTGTTCTTGATGAGTTCATTAATACAAATAAAATAATAACAGCAATAAAATACAGAATGTTTATTGATGTTTTGCTGAAGGATGTCACTGCTGTACATCTTTCTATATATTAACTCCTTTGTTCTGAAAATAACTTTATATTAGATCCATTGTACACTTGGACAAACTGAGGCACAGAGAGAGTCAACACAATGTCAGTGCTGCAAACTGATCATTGGAAGGACCAGCGTCTCCATCTAGGGAGTCTAACTCCAGTGCCTTTGCTTCTTGTCTCCCATGCCCTGCTTCCCATGAGAGTTAGGTGAATTGATGGAGCTGGTACAGAATCAGATGAAGACACTTTATTGAGCAGGTGACACTAGAACAAATTTTGACAGAGGAGTAGAAGTTTACCCAATGTACTATAATTTTGAGGATATAATTTTAATTAATAAGTTCTTTCCTATAGATGTATTGATTGATTGACTGATTAATGAAACTAATTCTAGGAAGCATTGGACTAGGTAGTCTAGAAGCTCTAAATTAGTGATGACTATTGGTTGTAAGAAAGAGAAATCAGCTTAGACTGTACTTAGAAAAAAAGAAGGGCGCCCTTATGAAGTCATGTGAGAGGCTCAAATGATATAATCAGGCTGGTACTTCTCTGTCTGCATTCATATTATGAGGTTTTTTTCCCCCCTTTCTTCAGATTGAGTAAAAAAAAACAGAAAAAAAGGACATCAGTTACTTGAGGCTCATATTTTATGGGACATTGACCTCTATAGGAAGGATTGAGATGAAGATATTTTCACCACCTCAGTTCTTCCCTCCAGGCACACAGGAAGACATTGTCTGGCCTCATTTTCATATTGCTGGAGCCACGTGACTGAGCTCTAGCCAATGAGTTGTGGGAGGAAATGGTCTGATTTCATTTATGCCTGACCCTTAGAAATATTTTTTTCTGTCTTCTAGCCCTCTTTCCTCTTGGTGCAATGACCTTGGAGGCCACATGTTTTATGTGATGAAGTCACAAGCAAGAGTGTGGCCCAACCCAGATCACATTTTCTCTTGACCTATAAATATATATTTATTTTGTTAAGCTACTGATATGCCAGGATAATTTATTGCTGCAGCATATCCTAGCCTGTCCTGATTGATACAACTACCCAATTAATTCAAGTCTCAGAAACAGGTCTTGATGGAATTACTTGTCTTGCATGCCAGTCTCTGAATCATGTACTATTGCAAGGGTTTAGAATAATCTGAGTGGCCAGACCCAACTTGATACCCCCCAAAAGTAAGCCATATAGAATATCAGAGGAGTCGGCATGCAAAGGAACAGACAAAAAATGAATTAAATGTCCACTGCTTGTTCTTTATCCTACATTGGCCTTTATCCTACATTGAGTAACTCATATTAAACATAGTTGCCAATTTCCTAAAACATTGATAATCATATCTATTTTCACCAATATCTGAAAGGACAATTTTTGCAGAATAAATCTATGATCTATTTCCATAAATAAATCCATTCAACATTTTAGCTCAATAATCAAACATTGTTTTATTTCTGAAAATATTTTTCTCACCCACATCTTATTGCATGCTGCTCAATTCAGTCATCTTATTTAAATACAGAAAGGCTTTTTGTGTATTTCTTATTTTTTACTAGCCCTGTCATCTGCCTTTGTTTTTATTAAATATTAATACATTTGTCTTCAGAAAAAATTAAATTTCTTTCCTTGCAAATCCCATGAAAGTAGAAAGTTAAAATGAACGGATCACGGTTGGTATTGTGATTGAGGGAATCTCATCTACATTAATCCTATTCTGGGGCCAATTTTTATTACAGAAAATATATGTGCACTTAGAAAGTAGGCAGGGAATTTTAGATTTTTAACTGCACAGAGAAATCCAGTTCTTCATTGTACTCTGGGCTGCAATCAGAGAGATCTTTAAAGGCATATGATTCTCCTCACTTTAAATTTCATACTTTTTAGGAAAACTTTCCTTTCACAATGGGGCACAATCTTAAAGGGTAATTCCTGCCATAGTATATATTATTCCCCTTTTCTTCAGCTGCATTTTTTTCTCTGTGCTCTAATGTTGTATTTGACTTCATTCTACAAATGGGCACTATACTGGATGCTGTGAGTACTTTAGAGGAGACTGAGGCAGGGGCAGCAACAGGTGCACATCTAAATGCCTGGGTCAGTACTGTGAGTTAGTTTGTAGAGATCCAGAGGGAAAAAAATAATCTCAATTAAGAAGAATGCTCTTGATAAACCTGATGAAAGAAGAGGGATGTAAAATGACATAAAGAATGGGTTTATGCAAGGGTAACTATTAAAAATAAAAATGTACTCTTATTGGAGACATTCAAGCATACATGGAAAACCATATGGCAGGATTGCTTTAGAAAGATAAGACATTACATGAAGAATTAGACTAAATTATTATTATTATTATTATTATTATTATTACCATCATCATCTTCATTATGATGATGATCCATTAGAAAATTTAGTCTCAGTATTTTCTTACCAAGGTTCTCTGTGACTTATTATTAACTAACATATATTAAATGCTAATAATTTATCAAATGTAATAGTAAGCTCTTTACATAGAGCAGCACATTTATGGTCATAATAAGGCTATGAGGTAGGAAGTGCCAGTTTCCTACGTAAGTGTGCACATATGCATGTATGTATTCAAAAACTGTGCAGACCGATAA
>VMDR010025123.1:0-14658 GCA_007922815.1 Macrotus californicus | reverse complement strand
TTGGATGTAGGTCCTTGGCTTTCATGACTTGGAATACTTCTTTCCAGCCCCTTCTTGCCTGTAAGGTTTCTTTGGAGAAATCAGCTGACAGTCTGATGGGCACTCCTTTGTAGGTTACTGTCTCCTTTTCTCTTGCTGCTTTTAAGATTCTCTCCTTATCTTTCATCTTGGGTAATGTAATTATGATGTGCCTTGGTGTATTCCTCCTTGGGTCCAACTTCTTTGGGACTCTCTGAGCTTCCAGGACCCCCCGGAAGTCTATTTCCTTTGCCAATTTAGGGAAGTTCTCCTTCATTATTTGTTCAAATAAGTTTTCGATTTCTTGCTCTTTCTCTTCTCCTTCTGGCACCCCTATGATTCGGATATTGGAACTTTTAAAGACATCCTGAAGGTTCGCACGCCTCTCCTCGTTTTTTCGAATTCTTGTTTCTCCATTGTGTTCTGGTTGAATGTTTCTTTCTTTCCTCTGGTCCACACCATTGATTTGAGTCCCATTTTTCTTCCCATCACTGTTGGTTCCCTGTACATTTTTCTTCATTTCCCTTATTGTATCCTTCATTTGTTCATCTAATTTGCGACCAAATTCAACCAAGTCTGTGAGCATCCTGATTACCAGTGTTTTGAACTGTGCATCTGATAAGTTGGCTATCTCTTCATCGCTTAGTTGTATTTTTTCTGGAGCTTTGATCTGTTCTTTCATTTGGGCCATTTTTGTTGTCTTGGCGCGCCTGTTACGTAGTAAGAGGCGGAGCCTTAGGTGTTCACCAGGGCAGGGCGGCCACGTCGCTGCGTTGTGACGCTGTTTGTGGGGGAGGGGTCTGAGAGGGAACAATGGCGGCCACTCCACTCCCTGCTGGTTACCAGACACTTTCCGCACTACCCACAGTCCAACGGGGCCCTTCTGGTGCTGGCTCCGGTGCCGATCCCCGGTGGGAGGGCTGTGTATGCTCCAGGACCCTGTGGGTCTCTCCAACGAGCTCTCCAGTGAGTCCGGGAGTCTCTCCCGCTGCCGCCGCCTCAACCTCCACAGGAGTTTTCAATCAGAGGCTTTGAGGCTTCACCTCCCCGCGCCGGAACTCTGGGTTGCGGGGTCTGTCCCGCTTCCGAGCCGTTCCTCCCCGTTTATCCTCACGAGGGAGTGGGACACCCGGCCCGCAGCCGCCACCTCTCCCGGCCAGCCTCGCCTGTCCCGGATCTGCCAGCCACCGCCCCACCACGGGAGTCCTCTCCGCCCCTCCTACCGGTCTGGATGTATGTTTTTTAGTTTCTTGGTTGTCGGACTTCCATACGGTACAATTTTCTGTCAGTTCTGGTTGTTTTTTGTTTTAAAATTTGTTGTTGTCCTTCTTTTGGTTGTGCGAGGAGGCACAGTGTGTCTACCTACGCCTCCATCTTCTTCAGCGTTTTCTTCATTTCAGATACTGCAGTCTTCAATTATGACTGGTCCTTTTTTATGGTTTCTATGTATGTTTTCATGCTGTTGCGTATGCTTGTAACCATTGCTTTGAACTTTATATCTAATAAATCGCTTGCTCTCATTTCATTTAGCTCTTTTTATTGAGATTTCTCCTGTCTTATATCTGGGGCCTGTTTCTTGGTCTCCCCATTTTGACTGTCTGTTTGTATTTGTTTGTATGTATTAAAGATTTGCTATAACTCCAAGTCGTCATGGTTTGGCCTTATGTAGTAGGTTTCCTGTGTTGTCCAGTATTGCAAGATCCTAGGTCACCTGAGTTGAGTGCTCCAGAAATGTCCCTTCTGTGTATTATGTTGGCCCTTCTGTTGTAATTGAGTCTTGGTTCTTATTGGTCCATTCATGAAGAATTATCCCTCAGGCTGGCTGACTCTGAGGCTCAACCCTGACCATTACATGGGAGCTGTTATGCAGGTGTTAACAACATTAAATCAGCAGATTTAGTACTTGCTACAATCTCCCATTTTAATATGCCCTTTGTGAATCTTATTAGATCTTACTTTGATGTTGCCACAAGCTGGCCACTTGATGTTTTGGTTCTGGCTTCTTGGGAAGACTCTTGTGAGAACAATATTAAATGTGCCTATAACTGGACCCAGGAAACTTGTTTGGAGCTATAAGCATCCACAGTTTATGGCATTCTATGCTGGGACTGGATACATGCAGGAAGGACCAGACTGCACACCAAGATGGGCTTCAACCAGCACCAAGACCAGGGATAGGTGAGCAAAAGTCCCAAGTCACCCCAAGGTTCACCTTTGCCTGCCCCTGCCTATCAACTGCTTGTTATCATGATTCACTGAAAGAGTCTCTGACAGTAGCTGAGTTGCATGAGGTAGGGTCTCATGAGTCACCAGGTAGGGGTGAGTGATGTTCACCATATTGACATGGGTGCCAACGTTGGGTCTGAAGCAACTTAGTAAAAGTCCCCAGATATACTAAGTCTAGCTCCTATGTACTGGGTGCTCACATACCTTTATGCTGGGGCAAGGTCTCAGGGAGTTGTGAGGGTGAGGCCAGCAGAGTTTATGAGGCTCCAACAGACTAGGATTTGGCCATGTTAAATGAGGGCTTGGCTACCATTGGGTGTGGAAGGGAAAATGTCTCTTGTCCTAGAGACACAGAAGTCAGTCTGTCCCAGATTCTGCCAGGAGAAAACAAATCTCAGCAGGGTGGGGCTACTAGGAGTTGGGTTGGTGGGACTAGTTTATTTGAGTGGCACGAGTCAGGCTTTGGGGAAGGGGGTGCATGTAGCCCCTGCTCCAAAACCACAAACTCAGTCTTTTGGGGATTTTGTCCTGACCTTGGCTGGGCAGAGTCACTAGGAATTGGATGGTGGGGCCTGCAGTGTCTGAAGGATGTATCAAAGGTTGGAGGATGGTTCTAGTGGATCTCATGTGAGGGAGAAGCACCAGTCAGGTTTACAGGAAAGTGGAGAGAATGACCACTGGCCCAAAACCACACAACTCAGTCAACTGACATCCCATGAGTCTTCTCAGACCTCTACGTCCTGGTCAAGCAGCTAACTCCTCACCAGAGTATAAGTTCCACTTGGTGGGGCAAGAGGGAGTCCAGAGGGTAAGGTTATTGAATTCCCCTGGGCTGATGTCATATGAAAAGGAGTGCTCCACTCAAGAAGGATGGCATGTCTATGGTATGGGAGAATGACTCAGCACAGGGATCTTGGTGGCTGTGCCTTCAGCTTGCTCCCCAGAACTACAAACCACAGACTCTCTTTATACTAGTCTAGTCTGCTCCACTTTCCCTCCATTCCAGCCAGGGTGAGTGGCTGTGAATAAACATTTTGTATTGGCCCTTTAAGAGAGCATCTCTATCTTTAGTGAACTCCTGTCTCCCCCTGATGGACAGATCCCTGCTGCTTTTCACAGTCAGATGCTATGTGGGCACTTCTTTCTGACTCTGGTGCTCTGTGCTAGGGAGCTGGGCTTGGGGTTGAGACCCCATGCGTCTTAGGGAGAAGCCCCCACACCTAAAATATCCCTCTGGAACTTCAGCTGCCACTTGTGGAGCAGGCCCAGCCATTTCCATGTCTCCGCCCTTCCTACCAGACTTGAAATGGCTCCTTCTGTGAATTCTTAGTTATAAGACTTCTCCAGCTAGTGTTTAGTTATTTATTTAGTGCGATTGTTCTATAATTTAGTTGTTGTTTCTGTTGGTCCTGGGAGGAGGTGAGTGGAGTGTAGTTTTCACCTACTCTGCTGCCATCTTGGAATTCAGGATTATTATTTTTAATTAAAATAAAATATATTGCTCTTTGATTTAATAGAATCATTACCTCCCATTCTAATATGTTGTTGCTAAAACTCTAATCTATTTTTTCATAACATTTGAAGTAAGGGTGAGAGAAACAGAAAACAATAGGATAAAAGGAAGTATTTAAAAATTAAGAATTTATGCCTGACCCAAATTTTTGTGATGGTAACATAAAATCCAAAAACATATTCATCACTATTCCATTCATCTCTGTCAAACCTCCCTCAACTTTTCCCTACAACTTTTTTCTTGTTTTTATTGAGAATGAATACTGACAATGTAGAATCACCACTAAGATTGGGACAAAGGACTAAAACAAAAAAATCCCTGTTCTGAGGGTGAAAAAAATAGTGTTCTTGGAGGTCTAGAAAAATTATTTGCTGGGACTGTGTTTACATGAACACAATAGTCTTTTCAGCAATAGACAGAAAGGCTTGCTTTTTGCCAGGCTCATTAATCTGAGGAAACAAAAGGGGAAAAAGCACCTCAGAAAAACTAGCTCCCACCAAATAAAAGAATGAATAATTTCTCTCTTATTTGGAACAGAAACGTAATGTGAATAACAATAATATTACATGCAAAAAGTGCATGAAAACCTGTGCTAGCTTAGAGAATTGGATTCAAACACAGAGCTTTTTTGTCTATATATTTTACTATATTTGAGACAGTTGTAAAAATTCAATTTTAGACTTAATACTTTTCAAAACCCCCAAATAGTCAAGACTGAATTGTATCACTATTAAAAATGTATATAGTCTATATACATAAAACTCTCTACGTAATGGATAATGTGTCAATGACCTCCAGCCAAAGATCATGAAAAACCTAACTGTGTCGAACAAGGAACAAGGGGGTTTCAGTAAGATTTTAGAAGGGCTCATTGCAGTGCTTTTGCTTTGGTTGGATGATTTGAGGAAAGGCTGAAGGAAGCAGGAGTTCACTCTGAAGTAGGTGATGTCAGAAAGTAGAGATAACTCTATGATGGTATATCTTATTAATCTTAACTAGAAGTAGGGAAGACCAAAGTGAGGCTGAAATTATGATGTGCAAAGAATCATTACAGCCTCAATGTTAATGGGGGTGGAAGGTGTATGTTGGGGGGGGATTGCTGCTGGGACAAAGCTGTCTTCTTTTTTGTCTCATTTTATCATGGTCACACAGTGGCCTTGTCTGATGTTGTTGTTCTGTGAGGTCATTTATGTCCAGCAGAATTGGACAACGCCATGACCCAGCAGCTTTAAGTGCCAGGTCAGGTCCTAGCTGTCAAGAGAGCTTTTCTAGTTCTCAAGAAAACCACAAAGTAATAAATAAAAGTGGTCTGGAAATCACACATATATATGCACAAATTAAGTGAATCATTTAATGGACTTAAAGATAACTTTAAAACAATTATTTTATTTTATAGAACACTTATATACTATATGCTTTGGGCCAGGAACCTTCTGAATATTAATTTATTTAGTCTCTATAAAGTAGGTAGTGTCTCTTCCTCAATTTTAAATACTAGGAAACTGAGATACAAACAGATTAAGTCATTTGCTCAAAGATGCCCATCTAGAAGAGAGTACAGTTGAAATTTAAAGCACGCACCTGGTTTCAGAGTTTAAGTTCCCATGCTGTGTGTGTTATACCTAAATGGTAACTTTATTCTTCTGGACCTTAAATTTTTTTTAAAGATTTTATTTATTTGTTTTTTAGAGAGGGGGGAAAGGATGGAGAGAGAGAGGAAGAGAAACATCAATGTGTGGTTGCCTCTCACGTGCCCGTTCCTGGGGACCTGGCCTGCAACCCAGGCATGTGCCCTGACTGGGAATCAAACTGGAGACCCTTTGGTTCACAGGCGCCCACTCAAACCACTGAGCTACACCAGCCAGGGCTAGACTTTAAATTAATGTTCACATTATACATGTGGAATTATTGTATTAGGAGGAACAATGGAATCTTCCTTATCACCAACCTATTCAAACTTTGTTTTCTTTAATATTTAATTATACCCATGTCCTGCTCATTATTGATGTTCTAAACCTTAGCACACTTTGGAGTTGCTGGATTAGGAGTGAGATACAATAGCCTACTCTTGGCTCAGTTGCTGTTCCTACTGGCCATTCAGCCCAGGGGGCTGATTAACGGGGATAGGCCACGCAGAGGAAATAACAGAGTCTGAAAAACCTTGACCGAAACCCATGAGAACAAAAATCTGGATTACCTAATTGCTTCTACTTCTCATTTTTTACTGTTTTTCTTTTTTTTAAGGTTTCAATACATTTAGTCTGCCTTGGCCTGTCACAATTAGATGATTATTTTGTGCTTTCAAACATTCCTGTAGCTCTCAATAATACCTACTGATTTGAATTAAAAAATAAAATTTAGGCTTGAGTAATGACTTGGTGCTACTGTTTCAGCTGCTGCTGCTACAGAGCCATTGTACCGGCTCGGCCCTGCCTGTGCCAATGCTCATCTTCATTCCCATCACTTATTCATGTGCATTATGATCTACACAGCCTGTACACAGCAGTGATCCATTATACTGTCCCTTAACTTTAATTTTAGATTCCTCCAGTGTGATCCATGCATTCTGGAAATATATGCATTTCATAGGAGGAACTAAGGTCCTTCAGGTTACGACACAACATCCATAAGCTGCCTGTACCAGCTCTTAACTTTACATTTCCCCCAGTTTAACCGTTGAGGTCTTCCACCTGCAAGTACAGCTCACCCCAGTTCCTATGACCATGGAATGAGGCATCTAAATAGAATCCTCAGCTTTGTTCTGGGTTCTGAAAGTCACCTGTGGCCCAAAGCTTCTGAATCGAGGTCTTTGGCATAAGCACAAAACGTCGAAGTACAAGCATACCTCAGAGATATTGTGGATTTGGTTCCAGGCCACCACAATAAAGGGAGTATTACAATAAAGCAAGTCATAATCTTTTTGCTGTTGGAGGGCCTTGCCTCCAATCTGTTAAAATACACACACCCACCCACATCTGTGAAGTGCAATAAAGCAAAGTGCAATAAAATGAGGTTTGCCTCTATACAATAAGTTGTATCTTCCTTCTGTTCTGCTTTGTGGCCCCACTGCTACCACAAAGCTTCTAAACCTGGATTCCACTAAATATTTATTTTCTCAGGTGAATCTCACATTGAAGATTATGCTTAACAACAATCACTGGAGATTACAATAGACCACTATCACGGCAGACATTTTCTATACACTAGTAATAAAACAGGATACAAAGTAAACAAAACTCTAAACCCTTGAGTCCACATTTTAGTGAGAGATTATGTTTGCTTGAGTAGGCAACCACTGAAATAAATAAGCCCCCAAATATATATTGACTCAAATAAAATAGAAAGTTATTTTTCATGCAGCTCATAGTCAAAACTATTCTTCTGGGCCACAGAGGAAGGGAGACTGCTTTGCTCCATGCATCCACTCCGCATATGGCTGTAAGGTTGTAATGGAATAAAATATCCAGTAAACAGAAGGAAAAAAAAAAAGGAGAGCATGTGGAGTATCTGTATGTCTTTTGTCTTTTAATTTTAATTTATATTTTCAATTACAGTTTACTTTCAATATTATTTGGTATTCATTTCAGGTGTGTAGTATGGTGGTTAGGCAATCATATACTTTACAAAGTATATTTCCAGGACCTGGCACCATACATGGTTATTGTAATATTATTATCGACTATATTTCCTATGCTGCACTTTACATCCTTATGACTATTCTGTAACTGCCAATCTGGACTTCTCAGTCTCTTCATCCTTTTTACCCAGCCCTCTACCTGGGAGCATCACTCTTCACTTCTGCTTATATTCCATTGGCTGGAGCAAGTCCTGCCGTAGACGTGGACACGTAGGGTCTCAGGCCCTGCACCTCAGGGGGCCCATGCTTTAGGGTGCCTTATTTGAAATTGTTAGGCCTCCAAATGCTTGGGACTGGTAAGGAGGACTTCAATGAAGGATGCCTGCATCCCAAAGTAGATCCTATTCCAGTTTCTCACCTTGGGTCTTTGTGACCTTGTGGTGGGGTGGACTAGATATTGCCAGGAGCTCTGGAATTTAAGTCCATGAGGTCATCCTGAGATCCTGTGCCCAGGCTTTGTTTTCAGGAGGGTGGCCTGATGAGCAAATTACTCCAACTGGCTGGCATTTTTTTGAAGGGTTTCTGAGTCTAGGGTGCCTGTATTGGTTGGTATGCTGATGTGGAGTGACTCTCTCTCATGTTGGAAAGGTGCTGAGTTTAGAGATTTAGGCTACTTACAACTAAAACTACCACTTGGGCTTGAGCCACAAGTATAGGCCTATGTATCAGCTGTCTCTCATCTATCAGCTCTCACTCAGGTCCAAGTTCTGGCATTCTGACTATGGGGCTGCCGCTGGTCTGCATCATCCACAAGTGGTGAGTCCTGGCAGAAAAAAACTTTTTTTTCCATGATTCCCTGCCTCCTGGTACTTAGTACCATATGTCAGACCATCTTCCAGGAGTGGCTACAACTGTGCATTTCAAAATATTTTGAGAGTATTTTTCCACAATGACTAAGCATCCTCTATTGCTATCTTCTTGCCTCCAGTAGAAGCAGTGGCACTGTCCTTATCCAACTTAGCCTTAAGCCATACTGGAGGACAGATGGACATTTCTTACAGAGAGGTAACTGCTCTTCTTGGTCCACCCGTATGCCCCTCGTCTGTTCTTCCCACTGGTGGTGGTATGTGGAGAGCAGTGATACAATCGCCATTGAAAGAGATCACATTTCAAGAATATAATGCTATGGCTTAAAGAATTAAAGAGAATATGTGTTTGGAAGATGTACTGTTATACTCTCCAAATGGTAACTTGATAGTGAGCAGAAGATGAATGACCTTTCACACTCTTCTGCATTCTCTGGAGAATGGTTGCATTTGTGGTCATCACCAATGAAGCACAATAAAAATCTCTCCGAAATTCATTGAAAACTGGTAGTCTCAGGCAGCATGATGGATAAGGCAGTATCTTGAATAGTAATACAATCAGCATTAAATAAATGGTATTAGGACCTGCAGAGGCATGAGGATATATAGAGTTTAAATAGAAATAGATTCCAAAAATCCATGGCATTTTTAATAATAACAGTGTCACTAGTTATTTCACATAAGAGATAAAGAAATTAGCCTGGAGCATCATATCCGACAATAAAGAATCCAGAAAGGTTTCTTAATCTTAGCAGGAAGAGAGGGTGTCTGCACACTATGGAGAACACTTGTGTGCACTTATTTAATTTAAATTATTTTTAATTTATTGATTGAGTATAGAGAGAGAGAAACATCAATTTGTTGTTCCACTTTTTTATGCAGTCATTGGTTGATTCTTGTATGTGTCCTGACCAGGGATTGAACCCGCAATCTCTGAGTATCAGGACAATGCTCTATCCAGCTGAGCTACCTGGCATTTATTGGACAGTAAATCAATACAGAAGTAATTCTTCCCATCCATTATTCTAAATTTTCATTGATAAATCACTGTAACTCACATGGGCCCATGAATTCTGTAATACATATTTAATCAAATCATTTGAATAAATGAGGGCCCCACAAAAAATATTTTTCTAGGTCTCGGCACACCCCAAGATTGGCCATAACTAGAGCTTATTCACGTGGGCACACCTAATTATAAAGAACAGAGGAAAATGCAGTCGAACTATAATTCAAGCAAGAATAGAAAGCGTTTGTGTGAGTGTGAATACACACACACACTGTTAGCCATCCTGTCACACCGAGAGTCAGACCATAAATATGAACATGTAAATTAGCAAACATATCTGAGTAGGAAATATGCTACGGAGAAAAACAAAGCTGAGAGAGAAACAGGGAATGCGCAATCTGTGACAGACCCCAACCCTTGGAGCTAAACCCTGTTCACTGTGTTGCTAGTTTTGATCTTGTTTTCATGCATAAGGGACTACTTTCTTATCTCCATACAAGTGTGTGTCAACTCTTCTTTGCTTACCTAAATTTAATTTATTGTTTAAAGTCCAGATCAATTAGCATTTATTTAATTGCCCTTCCCCGTCTTATTGATCCTTTCCTCTTCTAGTTTTCCTAAAAACTTTGCTTATGTTTTTGCTCTGCTGCCTATCTCAGTCTATACTATGACACTCTGACTATTGCCTTTTATTGTATTTGAAGGAAGGATCCATAACTTTCTTTCTCAGTTTGTAATCTCATGGTGCTTATCATTGATTTAGTTTAACAAGTCCTCTACAAATGTTTGTCAAATGACTTTTAAAGCACTTCACCTTGGAAAGCTACAGAGGCTCAGCTGCTATTAAACAGTTGTATCTTAAGAAAATTCATTTAGCTAAGTTTTGAATGTTTTATTATAAAGACATCAAATATTAGGGTGAGTTGATTTGAAATGTTTCTTAATTGTCAGCTGCCATAAGAATTAGCCAATAAATATTATTTATTACCCTTTGTTTTTCAAAAACCTTGTATTTAGGATTATATTGACTGTAAATAAGGTAAGAATTAATGAAAGAATTCAATAATTTATTAAAATAGACCTTTTTCTAGAGACCAGTTCATAAAGGTATATTATAAGCCTAATCCATTATTTTAAGTCACTAAATATCCATTAACATTTTAATAAAATGATTTCTCCTTGTCTACAAATAAAATTGCTCAGAGACATGTATAGATGCTGGAAACTTAATATAGGAATATTGATTTCAAAATGCCAAAATGTTTATAATTCTTATCCAATATTTGGAGATACAGAGATGGGGTTGAGAGCCCACATTGTGAACAAGGAATTAATGTTAGGTAAAAATAACACTGAGAAGTTCATTTCCAAACCGTTTTGCCTGGACTACATAGAGCAACTATGTTATCTACTCATGGAACATAGGACAGCCAGGAATTCCAATCTTCTCACTCTTCCTCACTTTTTCCCTATGAACTTCAAATTGGTGAAAGGAAGAGGGAATCAGTACATAATCTGCCATTCCTGATGTCACAGGATGCAGGATAGCTGACCCAGAGTGTAGTTTTTTCCCAGGACCAGACCTCCAGTGTCCAAGCCAGAGGTACACTGCTTCACACAGCAAGTGGCTTTGAAAGCCACCAGCTACCCCTTAGATGCAGCAGCTCACAACATCAGCACTTTTCACTCTTGACTAACATGTACATTCACTATATTTTGCACAAATTTTTATTAATTATATTATTAATTTATTAGCCTTGGATAGTGGAAGAATTAAATGATCTTTGTATCCCTTCCTTTGATGAAGACCACAAAATGCATTTTTCCCTCTTTTGTCCTTAAACTGTTGACTATAATGTGACCACAGTGTGGGCACTGATGCCAATCTTCTTTATCGTTTGGAATCCTCTAACTTCCCACGCTCATTAGAATGTTTACTATTCCAAATAGCACTCGTTACTTGGTCTCAGGGTCAACCGCCAAGCTCAAGTCCTCCATTGTCCCTGCTTAACGTTTGGTTTCTCAGCTTGGGGCGATGTGCCTGGCATTTGTTTCTTCCCTTTTATAGTTGTGGGAATTTTGTATGCATAGCCAGAGACCTTTAGCAACAGACTTTTTCAAAAAGAAACAATAGAGTAAAGAAATTCACTTAGAGTTCTTTATCATACTCAATGTGCAGGCTTCATGTTGATGGTAGAGCAAAATCACTGACAGGTTCCCTCTTGAATTTTATGTCTATGAAAAATGAAGACTGTGATTTAGTGGGGGTGGTAAAGTAGGTGGAGGGTGGGAGACCTGAGAAACAAGAGGGCTGTTTAAGAAGGTAGGACAACAGGAGGATTTGGGGAAGATGCTGGTCACCTGGATTATGAGGCTGAGTGAGGGGGGTTTGGTTTTTAGGGCTCCAGAGGACAAGAGAAAGGGTAAGTTTGCCTATAAAAGCCTGCAGTTGCACACCAGGTAGCAAGCAAATGTAACCCTTAAAACTACATTGCCTGGACTAAGAAAAACAGAACACAAACAGAAAATCTTCCAAGGTAAGGTCGATATATTACATGGAGCAGAAATATTCACAATTAGTAATATCAGTAACTTGAGCTAGTAGAGATTTCAAATGTATGTTTTCATGTGCATAGATTAACAATATTTAGTTACTTTCCAGAAAAAATCAGAACTTGGACCAGACAGATTGTTTTACATTACAGTAAGTTTCCATTTACTTTCAAATATACCCTTTACCTGTTGCTGTTACTATGAACTGGGCTTCGGAGTGCAGCATCTTTTAATATGCAATAAAATTATTCTCTTCACTACATAGTTTCTTTTCAATGATGTTTGAGAAATTTTATCTACAAGTTCACTTCTGAGAGACATGGTTAATTCGTTTGCATCTGTTCCAGGCTATAGTCCCTTTATTTGGAAACTCCTAAAAATGGGTAAGGTTGTGGTATTGTTTACTATATATAATTTTTTCCAGGGGAGAGCACAAATGCAGTCCCCACCACCAACACAAATTATGCAGTCGAGTTTGCCACATCTGGGGAAATCACAGGGGTCAGCACATCCTTATTTTTCCCCACTCCACTCCCCGCCACCCATCCCTGCCTCCCACCCTTGATCCTATCCGCTTTGTTTTTGTCCATGTGTCCTTTATACATGTTTCTAGGTGGTCCTTCCCCTATTTTCCCCCATTATGCCTTTCCCCCCACCCCTCTGGTTACTGTCTGTTTTTTATTTCAATGTTTCTGGTTATATTTTGCTCACTTGCTAGTTTTGTTGATTAGGTTCCACTTATAGGTGAGATCATGTGGTATCTGTCTTTCACCACATGGCTTATTTCACTTAGCATAATGCTCTCCAGATCCATCCATGCTGTCACATAGGGTAGCAGCTCCTTCTTTCTTTCTGCTGTGTAGTATTCCATCGTGTAAATGTACCATAGATTTTTGATCCATTCATTTACTGATGGACACTTAGGTTGCCCCCAGCACTTGGCTATTGTAAATTGTGATGCTATGAACTTTAGGGTGCATAGGTTCTTTTGAATTGGCATTTGATGGGTCAAAAGGCAGTTCCATTTTTAGTTTTCTGAGATAATTCCTTACTGTTTTCCACAATGGCTACATCAGTCTGCATTCCCACCACAAGGGTACTAGGGTTCCCTTTTTTCCACAACCTGGACAGCATTTGATGTTCGTTGATTTTGTTATGATGGCCATTCTGAGCAGTGTGAAGTGGTATCTCATTGTGGTTTTAATTTGCATAAAACTACTCAATCTAATAGTGAATTTGGCAAAACAGCTGGGTACAAAGTCAATATTCAGAAATCGAAGGCATTTTTGTATACCAACAATGAAATATCAGAGACAGAAATTAGAAAAAAATCCCATTTACTATAGCAATAAGAAAAATAAAGTACCAAGGAATAAACCGAACCAAGGAGGTAAAAGATCTGTACTCAGAAAACTATAGCACACTAAAGACATTAAGGAAGATGTAAATAATGGAAGCATATGCCATGTTCATGAATTGGGAGAATTAACATCATTAAAAAGTTCATACTACCCAAAGGAGTTTGTGGATTAAATGTAATCCTTATTAAAATACCAATGACGTATTCCACACATATAGAACAAATATTTCAAAAATATGTATGGAACCATAAATGATCCAGAATAGCTTCAGGAAATTTAAGACAGGAATAATGTGGGAGAGATCACAGTACCTGACATCGAATTATATTACACGGCCGCTGTAATCAAAACAGTCTGGTACTGGCATAAGAACAGACACATGGATCAATGGCATAGAATAGAGAGCCTGAAAATAAGCCCATGTCTCTATAGTCAATTACTATTAGTCAAAAGGGGCAGCAGCATAAAATGGAGTAAAAATAGTCTCTTCAACAAATGATGTTGAGAGATCTGGACAGCTACATGCAAAAAAATACAATTAGTCCACCAACTTACACCATATGCAAAAATAAATTCAAGAAGGATAAAAGACTTAAATATAAGTCATGACACCATAAAAGTCCTAGAGGAAAATATGCAGAGGAAAATCTCAGATATTCCATGAAACAATAATTTCACCGATATGTCCCCTAAAGCAAGGGATATAAAGGAAAGAATAAAGTAATGGGACTTCATCAAGTTAAAAACCTTCTGCACAGATAAAGAAAACATCAGCAAAATGACAAGGGAACCAACCATATGGGAAAATATATTTGCCAATGATACCTCAGACAAGGGTTTGATCTCCAAAATATATAAAGAACTCACACGATTCCACACCAGGAGTCCAATTAAAAAATGGGCAAAGGACCTGAACATATACTTCTCCAAAGAGAGGAGACAGAGGGCCAATAGGTATATGAAAAGATGCTCGACATCACTAGCCATCAGAGAGATGCAAATTAAAACCACAATGAGATACCACTTCACACCTGTGAGAATGGCCATGATAAACAAATCAACAAACAACAAATGCTGGTGAGGTTGTGGAGAAAAGGAAGCCCAGGTACACTGTTGATAGGAATGCAGACTCATGCAGCTGCTGTGGGAAACATCATGGAATGTCCTCAAAAAACTAAAGAAGGAACTGCCTTTTGGTGCAGCAATCTCACTGCTGGGATTACACACTAAGAATTCTGAATCCCCAATTAAAAGAACCTATGCATCTCAATGTTCATAGCAGCATTATTTAAAATAGCCAAGTGCTGGAAACAACCTAAGTGCCCATCAGTAAATGAGTGGATAAAAAAACTGTGATACATTTACACAATGAAATATTATGCAGCAGAAAGAAAGAAGGAACTCCTTCACTTCACAACAACATGCATGGAACTGGAGAGCATTATGCTAACTAAAATAACCCAGGTGATGAAAGATAAATATCATATGATCTCACCTATAAGTGGAACCTAATCAACAAAACAAACAAGCAAGCA
>VMDR010025122.1:0-14653 GCA_007922815.1 Macrotus californicus | reverse complement strand
AAGGAAGGAAGGAAGAAAGAAAGAAAGAAAGAAAGGAAGAAAGAAAGAAAGAAAGAAAGAAAGAAAGAAAGAAAGAAAGAAAGAAAGAAAGAAAGAAAGAAAGAAAGATTCTAGCAGTCCTTCCAAAAAGCTCTCTCCAGCAGAATTGTCTATAGAAATCTCTGCAGGGTTACAAAATGTAGTTGTAGACACACAAGTCAGTTTCATTTTGGACATGTTAAGTATGAAATGTCTGCAGGATCTGGAGATGGAAATATCTAGCAGAAATTTAAAATTGGAGTCTATGGCTCAGGAAAAATGGCAAAACAAGCATTAAGACTCCATGGTTGAAGCCACAGTTTGTGCGTGATAGAAGAGAAAAGGCCAAGGACAGAGGAGCAGACAGGAGAAATGGAGGCAACTCAAGGCAGCATTTATAGAAGTGGGAATATTGTTGTTTCTGAAGAAACTCTATAGGTAAAAGTAGAGAGATATTCAAGAAGTCTCTTCAACAGAGCCAAGAACAAAATCTCTTTCTCCTCCATGCCACCAAGGGCCTGCTGCTTCATTGCTTTTCCATTTGGAAAGAGAAGTGACCCTTTCCTGCTTTCCATATCCTGAATTTTATCTTTTATTTTATGTTCACTCTAACTCCCTCAACTGCTTTTTCTTTTACATTGTAAGATTTTTATAAATGAACTCAAAATAACTTGTAGAATGAGAAAGTTTTTAAATAAAAATAAAGATCCAAAATATTACTTGATGGAGTGT
The DNA here is from genome assembly GCA_007922815.1 of Macrotus californicus. Taxonomy (NCBI): domain Eukaryota; kingdom Metazoa; phylum Chordata; class Mammalia; order Chiroptera; family Phyllostomidae; genus Macrotus; species Macrotus californicus. The sequence goes on along the minus strand of VMDR010025122.1, from coordinate 13,903 downwards.
CTAAGTTATTTTATTTACTAAAGAAGAAACCATCTATTTCTAAGTGAATAAATATTTCAACGTTTTTTGAACTTAGGCATTTATTTCCAACGTAACAGTATCTTCTCCAACAAAAGTTGGATCTCAGGCCATCTGAAAACATAGCAGCCAATCCCAAGGCACAAAACTCTTCTCAGTGGAGCTGTTGTCTTCTTCATCCAAGTTTCTTGTCCAGGAGGTAAGCTACATAAGCTGGAATTTTAGCCAGAGCAATAGGAGAGGGGTGGTCACATTTTCCTCCACACACACCCCTTGTGTTTGTTGTAACCTGTCATCACAGATAGGAAGTGAGGCCTGAGCTCCCCAGGGACACAAACAAGGTGGGTTAAGGAACTGTGCCAGGACCTGGGGGTGAGGCAGAGCAAGGAGAACAGCACAGGGCACAGGGGTCATGAGAATTAAGCTTGTCCCTTTAGTTCTATGCTACCCACACATCCCTTAATGCCCAAACAAAAGTCCAGCCACCATTGTACCCAACTGCAGGAAATGCCACCTTTCACCAAGTTTCCTCCCAAAGGGCTTTGGGAGGTCCCAGGGAAGGTTTACACAGTCCACCAGCCCAGGCGTCTGTCGTGGGCCAGCTGTCTGGTCTCTAGCAGGATTTGCAGGCCAACTCCTGACATATCACAGAACTCTTCCAACTATACCACACTTCCCACACCCATCCCCTCAGCACAGATGTAAGCTCCTCTTTCAGTTTCCCCTACTCTAATATCAGGCTGTAACTGCTACAAAAATGTATTGAACACTTGGCAATAATAAGAGTGAATTACAAAACAGAAAAGAAAAATCTTGAAAGTAGAGGCCACATACAACTACATAGAGAGTCCATGGGTCCAGATCTTCCAGACATGTCAGCTTACCTGGGACAGACTGTCCAGTTATCACTGGATGTGTCCTGGACTGATCATTATCAGCTTGTCCTTTTCTTTCTTTGAGTATTGCAAAGACAGAGATGAACTACATGGTTTATCCAACCACCACCCCATTTGGAAGTGCTTTTCTCATGGTGACTCTTCCCAGAGCACCAGGTCTCTGCTTCCCCAAAGATCAAGAAGAAGGGAAAGATATACCCCTTCCTGAACCAGCTTTATGGTCAGTGTAATAACATGCAAAATGCAATTCTGTCAGTCTATGCTACAAGACTGGTAAGTTCAAATGGTTTTTTAAAGAACTGAGTCATAAATGCACATTTTTATTCCCTTAATAAGGCTCTAATAATACCTAATTATTGACACATCAGAATAACCATTTACCACCTACTGGGCAAAATCCAAGCTGTTCACCTGAAGTCCCAAGCCAGGAGCCAACAAAGCCACTCTCACCAGATCTGTCCTCCTCCCCTGCCCCACACTGGGCAAGAAAGAAAGAAGGAGGTCAGCCAGGACCTCCCTCAGAGCCCATACCACTGAGATGCCAGCTGGCAGAGTATCACACAACTCTATGAGCCCTGTCACCACATTTAACACAAGGGCACAGACCCTTACCCACGGTGTGTGGGATAAAAAGTTGTCTGGGTGTAAGGCAGTAATGCACATGATTCTGGCCCAGATCTGACATGGCTTAGCTTGGTCACAGACAAGAGCCAAATAGAACACCAGGAAAGGTGTCTTTGCCTCCTTATGGCAGCAGGGTACCTTCTGATGAACTCTAGGACAAAACCAGGAGAACTTTTGAAGTCTTTTTCCCTCAAAGATGCAATTGCCAAGACTAATTCCATCTTCTGTCTAGAAAAACAGAAAAGCTACTGGAAATTTAAACATACTAGTTCCTAGGTCCCCCAGATTCCAGCCATCAAGGCTTCCATAGCCCTACACACTCACAGCCCCTCACAGCTCCATCTGCTAGTTGTGGGTCACTGCTGCTCTCTTGTTCGACACTCAGGGCAGGGATGTGCTCACTGAGGGGCCCACACTGACTAAACTCATCTGGGACACAGCACCTGCAATGCAATGGTTGACCTAACTAGGTGCCTTTGGAACCAGGAAAAAGTGGATTTGGTTCTCTGGACTCTTGACTGATTTATTACATGACTTCAAGCCTGTGTCTCACTATAACCATCTGCTCCTCCTATTCTGGAACCTTAAAATTAAAGGAAGGCCTGAAAGGCACTCAGTATTGAGCTGTGATGTGTTCACATCCATTACTCCATCAAAGAAGAGCCTGTTAACTGACAGGGTACCCTAATGCTTCCACCACACAGTAACCTTAGCAAAAGCCTAGCATTGACTTTAAGTCATAGTTTCAGAAGTGCTTGTCCCATTGGCTTCTGTTGTGAATCATCAAAAGGAGTTTTAGATCTTGAGCAAAAGGCTGCCTTTGTTCTTGTAAATTTCTATTGTTATAACTTATAATGGACCCACTGATCCCAAAACTTCCATATCCTGTCAGTGGTTTGCCATTTGCACCATGAAAACCAAAGTCAGCAGAAGGCACCAGCCCAAGGAGCCTCATAGACAATTGAGCTGGAAAGGTACAGTGGCGTGGGGATTAAAGCTGTGTGGCAAAGAAAACACACAGAGGAAAAATCCGAGAGGAAACGGGCAACAGTTTTCCTGATGGAATGAGAGGTGATTATTTTCAAAGTGGTCTTTGCTGTTCTCATATCGTTTCCACAATAAAATCAGAAATGGGGTGGGAGGAGCTCATTGCACTTCAGCTGGACAGCTTGAATTATAGCCCTGGCTTCACTTCTGTAGTTTTTATGATAAATCACTGAACTTTTTGGCGCCAGATTTCCTCATCTGTGAAATAGGGATGGTGGTACATACTATGGTTTTTGACCCGTCAACCTCCATAACTCTTCTCTGGTAAGAACACCTCAAATCCATTTTGGGGAATAGCCTTCCTCCACTCTGGCCCCACTGAGCCCTCTCCAGGGACCATATTGGCAGGACTCTGTTAGGAAAAGCAGGCTGGGGTGCTGACCCAGGCTGGACCTGTTAGACCCTCTCCCAGCCCTTCAACTCCTAAGCATAAGGGCCCCCAAAATGGATACTGTGAACCAGTTCATCTCAGTCTGGTTCTTTAGCTGTTCCTTCAAATATGTGAGACTTCTTTATGCTCCCCATAAATTTACTTTGTGCTGAAATTAGCCAAAATTTGTTCTTGTTGCTTGTCACCAAAGACTTCTAATTATATTGCATTTGATAATTGTCCTGGCAACTTCATAGATTGTTCTGAGAACCAAATAGACTGTGGGTGTCAAAACATTTTACTAACCACAAAGCTCTGTATTGGATTTTGGTCTTGGTACAATGTAGAGTCAAACTCTCAGTGTGTGCACACTGGACAACACAAGTCCTAGGTACTGTGAAATTTCCATCATGTTGGTATAATGGAATTTGAGAAACATTGTGCCAAGGAGACTTCCCTCAGGATGAGAAAACTGTGTACCTGGCCAGGGAGGGTCAGTGTGTGCCCACTCCATGCAGGCAGAGCTACAGGCATCAGGAGCTAGATTTATAGCATATAAATTAGTTAGGATAAATTCTCCCAGCCCTCAGGGACCAACTATATAAACAAGGGAAGAAAATAATGTCAGCGTGAGCTTTACAGCCTAAAGCACCAGACATGGGCAGTATGATGCTAGAGCTATCATTACTTTCATTGACATGCTTTTTAAAATGCTCAGCAGTTTTGATGCTGATAATTGAGCCTGCTGCTTTCTTGATATTCCTTTGTGGCTCTCTCCACTCATGACGTATGTGCCCAGAATGCTAGGTTTGTTCTTTTAAAATAAAGGGCTTGAGGTGAGAGTTCAGGGTGGGCCTAAAGCTGGCTTAACCAGCTGAAGGACTTCAAAATATCATTTCAAAAGGAACATGCTTATCCCAGGGGTTTCTGTTGTGCAGCATAGAGAAGAATTTTAAATCTTAAGTGAAAGGCTACCTTGAGTGGACAGAAATAAGCCATTCTTGCCTCCTTAAGTCATTCCTGCATAGGAGAGACTTGCTGGAGAGGCACTGACCTCTTCAGTTTGGTGTCCAGTGTGTGCAGAGTACTGGGCGTGATTCAAAATTCCTGTCACAGTTCCTGCTGACCAGCAGAACACAGACTGGAGAGAGAGGAGCCCTGTGCAAAAAGGGCTTTAATCAAAGTAGAAAAGTGTCATAAGAGAGGCCGAGACACAGTTTTCTGGACATTTCAAAGAATGTGACAAAGGAGAAGACTGAGATGGGTGTTGTCTCCATGAGCAGAGCCCTACAGGTTGGTAGGACATGTTGAGATGGTGGGGGTTGGAAGAAGGAATTTCAGCTGAGAGGAAAGTGTGTACAAAGGTGTGGCAGCTAAAAATATGAGGCTAGATTTAAGTGGGGTAATTTGAGCAATAATAAGCAATAAAAAACAAGTTTCAAGCCCAGATCTCTGTAGCACTTCCTTAAACCAGAGAGAAATCAACTGGTGCATTATTTTTGAGAGCCTGACATGTATATGCAGCATTGTAAAGTCTACAAAGGACTGAGGCACCTCAGAGATGGCCTCTGACTTCCTGAGCCCCAGATTCCAGCTAAGAAAGCAGGACAGATATCTGCAGTGTGTGCAGAAAAGGCTCCCCCAGCCCACTACCCATTCTCTGTGTACACAGGCTAGGTCTTCAGCAGCACCATCGCCTAGAATGTTCCTGAGATATACTAAGAAAACATCCTGCTAACAAGCCAGACTTTCAGCTGCACCCACTGTTTTCTTCCTCTCCTCTCAGGCCCCTCATGTCAGTGCCCCTGACCCTGAAAACAGGGGGAAAGCTCTGCTTACTGTGCCCATGAGAAAATATAGATGTCCTTGTCCAAATGCTGTCCTCTGATACTCAAAGCCACCAACCCTTAGGGTGCCAGAGGAGTGTAGAGATCAGACAAATATGGGAGAGCCATTGTCACAACAGCCCTGTGCCCCACATCTCAAAAAAATCTTCCCTGAAAAGAGCTTCCTTAACTTCTAGCCCCAAATTCACCCTCCCTAAATAAGCCAGCCCAGCCCGGCCCAGAGAACAGATGCAACAGAATTTATGGCCCCCATTACTATCATCTCTTATCCTCACTGCTGGCCCCAGCATCAAATAAAACAAACATCACACCTTCTTTGGTAAAACAAAAAGTCACCATGCACATTCTCATAGTGATGTGTTCAGAGAGATCACTACATCATTACCCTGCGAATATTCAAGACTGCAAGTCCAAGTCAATCAAGCTATAATACAGAAGATGGATGGATGGATGGATGGATAGATAGATAGATAGATAGATAGATAGATAGATAGATAGATATTGTACATTAAAAATAACTAAATATATAAGGTAGAATAAGACAAATCCCAAAAGATAAGTGGGTGGGTGGATGAATGGACGGGTGAATAAGTGAATGGACTGATCGATGGGTAGATGGAAGAATGCATGCTTGCTTGGGTGGATGCGTGAATGTATGGGAGGGAGAGACATGAGAACTACATGAGCAAAAGATAGTCTTTGCATGCATCAAAAAAGAGCTTTGTTCACTCTCCTTGACACTTTTCCAAAACTGTTTATCTATTTAACATTCCTTGGAAAGTCAGGTGTAACAAAATGCATAAAATTGTAATCATCAGAAATTGTAATCACCATGTAAGGGAGGAATGTAAATGAGGGACAATGGACAGACAGTGTAAGGAGCAGGAACTGGAGAGCCTATATGCAGTGATTACTCAGGCAAGAGAAAATGCCACAAAAAGGATCCTCCTTCCCCATTCCCAGATGAAACAGAGACACAAGGCATCCAACTGAGTTACTCCATGTGTTGGTGCCAGATAAAGACATGAAGAGCTGGTCATCTCCTGGCCCCTGACTATTAGACTCTGCCCCGATGCCTGCTGGGGCTCCACATGGCAGGAGGCAGCTAGCAAGGACCTTTAAAGAACACATGGGAGACATGTGCAGCCTCATGCTGATGCTTTGTAAAATGGAAATTCCAGATACAAACATCACTGGCTTTCAATGTGTTTGTGGTGCCTTTGCCTATCTGGGTAGAATATGGGAGACTATGTGTTACCTACCTCGGTGTGGACACTTTCAGCTTTGGAAGGTGTGCAGTGGATCTCAGGATTCTCTAAAATAGTCTACATTTTGTCCTGAAAGGGACGTTGAAGTTAACATAGTTCAACACTGTTATTACAGAAATGAGAAAACTGTTGCTAAAGAAGTGATATGATTTATTGAATACTCACAGTCTGTTGGCCCTGGGGATTGCAAAGTAGGCAGTGCATTTGGCAATAAAGAAATAAGAATGTGCATGAAATTCTAATTTATGAATTCTTTTGAAGCCACAGATGGGAAGAAAATGCAAGAGTGCTGTTTATCGAGTGCTGCTGCCCATGGCAACACAATAGTGTCTCTTGACTAATGAGGACTTTGGGGGAAGTTATCCATTTAATCTAACATGTAAGTCATGTTCTGCCTTTAGTCTTCAGGCACAACTCTCTTTTGATTTTGCTACAAGGCCAGATGGCAGGATGTGGCTGGAAAAAGATTCAAATACAATTTTTACTCAAGGACAAAGAAGTTGTGAGCCTCTCAAAGCCCTCTCATTAAGGCCTTCTCTCTACCCCACCCCTATCCTAAGTTACCTCCGATTATTTCAGTATGTTTAATACACACTTCTGAAGTGCCAACAAAGCCCCAGGACAACTGTCTCGGGCATAACTTCTGACCTTAAGTTAATGAAGTGGAAGACAAAGTTCACCTTAGATTGAAACACAGTATTGGTAGATTTACTCTCCCTCAAGACCTTTATAAATTAAGCTCTGCTTGAGGGGGTGGAGGGGACTCTGGGGCACCATGTGGCCTCTTTGTTAGATGGAGTCCATGCCCAGCTGTGTGAATCTGGGCATCGCCAGCCACATATGAAACAACTCTCTCTTGGAGTATTTCAGGAGATAGTAAGGAAATGGAACAGCAAAAGCAGAGGGCTCCAAATGCAACATCTGGAGGCCTGACCCTCTCTGATACTTGCATTTTCCTTTACGTTATGAGCAAATAGCACAAAGAAAATGTGTTACTGTTCACATTCTTGTAATTAATTATCATTTTCAATATTATTATCAGCATTAGATTTATTTCTGCCCCACAAGAAAACAGAGTGTTTCTTTATGCCCATAAAAATAAAAAGCTGAAAGATTTGAGAACATAAAGAGATATAAAATTGAATTAAAATCAATGCTCAGTGAATGATTCCCTATGATATGACATGCATTGTGCTAGGTATTGGGTATACAAAGATGACATGAAAGGTGATGTGGAAATTAATGCTTAACCTTACATAGTTTAAAAGGATGAGATGGTGAATATAAAGTACTTGGTTCTCAACAACTGGAAGCTGCTAAGGTGCAGCCTTGCCCTTGAGAATGTCACAAATTAGACCCACTGTTCTCTGGGTCCTTGTGCAGCCTCCTTCCCATGTACACCTTGGGGAAAGAGCATTGCACACAGGGAGTCCCAAGGCAGCAAGGCTATGTAGATCTCCTGGAGGACAGTCAGCATCTGCACAGGACCCACGTGGAGGGACTGACCAAGTCAGCTCTGCGTCTGCCATTCCAATCCTGTGTGGAAGGCAAGAGTCCTCACAATGCACCTGGCCATCTGAGAAGTGGCATACCAGGTAGCAAGAAGATGTTTCCTGAGCTGAGCTGAGCTGGTGAGTGACACAAAGTCACTGTGACCCATAGACCTGTCATTCTCATTGGGGTTAGTGGGCCATTCTCTTTATGTAGTTGAAACTCATTTTAATCTCCCTAGCATTATGGCCTCCAGTTAATTAGTCAGATGCAACTATAGATCTTAGAATATCACACAGGCAAGAGCTTCAAAACCTCTTCCTAGATAAAGAAATGTTACTCCCTAACAAATGGTCACTTATATATAAACCCAAGTACATTTAACATTGACCTGTGCCTAACACAGAAGAGGCACTGGGCTAACTGTTCCACCAGCTAAAGGATCACAATTGCTGTGGCTCAAGGAAAGCTACATATAGCACAAAATAACTACAATACCAGGTAAGTGTCATAAGAAAAATACAAAAAAAAAAACCACTGGGAAAGAGTTCATACCGGAAGGGATATTTCATGTTGACTCAAAAGACCAGAGTCATTCCAGTTCTACCAGGACTTGATTTTCATTCATTAAATCAGCAACAATATCAAAGCACATGGTGTGCACCCACTAGTGTGTTAGAGCAGTGGGTATTCTTACACGTGAGGTCAGAGATAGAGAGAACCTGGGTCTGTACTGGTCATGTGGACACCCCATTTCTGGAAGAGGATCACCTGAACAAAGACCTTCTATTGATGCTCTACTTCTGGACTCATCCCCAGATCCAAAATTCCCTTTAATTTCCTTTTTAGTCCAGACTTCAAGGCCATACATTTTTTTTAAATTTCTGCTCTTTAAAATTCCATTTAGAAATACTGGGTATGAGGGCCTGAGCAGTCTCCACTCTCTGCAATGCTGGACCCCAGTCCTAGGAGCCCCTGAGCTGACAAAATCACCAGTTGTGGTTTCAAACCACATTTGTACAACCGTCATTTTCCCTTCTCAGGTTTCTAGGTTCTGTTCTCATACACATGCCAGGCTTATGAAGTTGTGCAAAGCTTAGGGAGTAAATTCCTCTCTAAGAAAGTGATTTATAATGTTGCAATTGTGGGCCCACACACTGTCAGAATAAATCTAACTCAATGTTTCTCCAAGTTCTTCATCATTTACCTCTCCCTTTACCCCTCTCCCTTCCTTGTCCAATCCACCCTAACACATACACACATGCACACACAGCACACACGAGGCCCACAGCCCCTCTGCTTCATTCTCATGTCTCAAGGCTGTGGTAGGATCGCCCCTGGGGCTGCATTCCCACTTCTGTGCCCTACTCACTGGCTAGCCAAATGCAGGGCCTGTGACCCAGCTAGAAAGCCAGGCCTGAAATGTCAGCCTCAGAGGAACTCCACAGCAAGAATCTTCACATGGATGTTGTCCATGTGCTGGCCAAACTGACTGAAGTCAGCAGAGCCTCTCTGGAAGTCCCTGACTGTCCACATGGTTTTGTAAATAATCCCAAAGAAAGGTAGTAGTAAGCAAACGCTGTGTGTTACATTCACACAGCAGAAGCAGGGCCAGGTATCTCACACGCACCCCGACAACTGCCAGGAGCCACAGCACTGTACACAGTGAAGTCCATCCTAGGAAGGATGTCTGTGCCTTTAACAGGAGGACAGTGATGGCTCAGTGTGAGGACTGGTTATCTGATTTGGTCTGATGTTTCTTCCCAACATACAACACTGCCTACTTGTTTTAAACAGGGGAAAAGGTAAATGATTATTGCCAAGGTAATTTTCTTCCTGTCCCTTCTGTTCTTGTAGCTCATGATGGCATTTACACTGCCTTCAGAGATATCCCTAAACAACCAGCACTGAATCTCAGTCTCTCTGCAATAAGCCAAAGCAGGAGCATTGCCTACAGAGTTAAAACAGCTTGAATTCTGGTCCCAGATCAGAACTTGGGAGTGACTGGGTTTTCAATTCTATTGTTTGTTAGGCTTCTTGAAGACTGCTTGGATTTCTCTCTAAGGTATCAGCCAGAAAGGAAATGCTGGTCTTCCAAATCATTTGTCAGTTCAGACGATGATTTGTCAATGCCTGTCTCTGGCTTTAGAGGTTAAAGGGAAAGGAGAGAATTGTGTTGAATTTTGGTTACATGTTCCCTACCAATTTTTTGATGTCCAACAAATGTTATGAATAATTAATCATCTGCTGCCAGCAAGTAAATGCCTCCTTGAGAATAAATTGGACATGTTGAAGGAGGCACTAGCAAATGGCAGGTTTCTTGGTGGACAAGTCTCATGCTCATCAAAAGATTGCCTGGGTGAATCAAGTGACAAACTGGGGTGTAGTCTCTGAGGAATAGGGAAGGTTGTGGTCCCTCTGTGAGTTGGTCCAAGCAACTCTTTCAAAATTACCCATGTTTTTTAGTAGGTTGCTCCTGACCTACTTATCAAATTTCACTTAACCTATTAAAAATACAGATTTATCCATTTCAAAATCATAAAATGTCATGGTTGGACAAGACTTTAAAGTCACCTATTTCAGTTTTCCGAGGCTGATAAATAGGATGGTTAGGCAGTATTCCCATAACGGGTTCCTCACTGCCACCCAAAACACAGACCCCCTTGAAGAGCTCTGTGGGAGGTTCCCCTACACTGAGGTGTACCCTCAGTATCCTGGCCTAGCCAGGTGGGAACAGTACCCACTCAGTCCAGTGGCCCTTCAGTTCCCCTTATCCATATCCAGTACCCCTTCAGTTCTCTTTGCAAAGATATGTGCACCCACATCTCTCACCTACTTTGCATGCAGCATGGTTTGAGGTCCCCATGAGGTGCCAAAAGGCTGCCCTCCTTTCAGAGTGCTCTCATTCCATTATGCCCCCTTCAAAAAGAGGTGGCCCCCTGGAGTGCCCTCATGCTCTAGGGGTGGTCCCACTAAGATGTTCGTTCCTCTCCTTCTAAATGCTATGCTTTTATTAACATGGTGGTAACTCATATTCTTGACAGGCACAACATACCAGTACTAAATATTAACTTTATTCTTAACCAACCTTTAGCCTGTTTTACTCCTGTTTCCCCTAAATCCTACTGCCCCACCCTATACTTCTGCAATATGTTTCCTGGACCCAAAAGCTGAGCCTTTTGTTTGCTGGGTATTTTAATTTAAAAGTAGAGAGCTAAACCACAAATCAAACTTAAAGCACACTCGCTTATGTCCATTTAAAGTTGCTTCAGAACATACCACAAAAAAAATACAACAGGAGAATAAGAACTGTCAAGTTGAAATGAAGCCCAGACCACATTTCATTTAGACAATGACTGCCCTATTAATTTTAGTCAATTATTAATTCAAGCCCCTTGGTCTCCCAGCAGCCTGAAAAAAATGAAGCCATCTATCAAAGCAACTGCTTAGATGACAATGACAGTGGGGCCATCCTCTTCCCTTGCCCTGGAGAACAGCCAGGAAGGCTGAAAGCAGAGGGGCCAGGCACACACCACTGCCATCCACAGGCCTCCTGGTCTCAGTGAGGTTGACGGAGAGCCAAGTATGTCACTGATCTCCCACACAGACCAACTCACCTGCAGGCTCACATGCTGTGAATGGGCTCCCACCGAACTCCACCACCAGAGTACACCAACACTATCACAGGGTTTCCCACTCTAAGCATTAACATGCGCAAACATCCTTCTTTCCTACCTGCCCCCCATTTGATTTTCAGTCTCTAAATTGCAATGATAGAAGGAGAGGGAAAGTAGTAAGGGGAACACAAGGAAGGAAAAGAAGAGGCTAGTCACAAATATAAATCCTGCACCTCTTAAAGCATGGACAAAACTCTACATGCTCTGACATTTTGTAGGAAAGCAAACTTGTAAGAGGGATAACATCCACTGACCTGCCCAGCTTGGATAAGGGAATAAAGTCTCCCCTTCCAGCATGTACTGGCTGAAGGAGCTGCCCCTAGGACATGCAGGCCCCCAGTCAGGGGGTCAGATTCCCTGAACACAGAGAGGTAGGTATCTGAGAACACTCTAATTAATGTGAGCCTAAGCTGTAGCCCTTTCTAGAGCAAACATGGTTCTCATTCGCAGCCAGGGTGAACCAGAGTTCTTGCCTGCTAACTGGGGCTTATAAATTAATTGATCACCAGAGATTGTTCTTCCTGATGATCCTCCTTTCTCCTCCTTGATTCATAAATCACTTTTAATTACCAATCCACAAGTCCTCCTTTGAACTCACTTCTTTTACATGGCTTTTGGTTAAAAGGAAAATCAAGCATAGTTAGAAACACAGTTAGGGCTCTAATTCCTGAACCTTCCCATTACTTTGTTGTTGTTATTACTCTGATGTGGGGTCTGCGCTGGCCAGAGGCACCAACTCCACTTACACACAGCTGGCAAATGAAAACAATATCAGAACATCTCTGTTACACAGCAGGCTTTCATATGGTGATGTTTCATATTTTACTGCAGTTTCCTTTGGAAATGCTCAAAGCAACGACATCTGTTTCCTTTCATTGAGATTTTTATGTTCTTCCAGCCCAAATGGAGAGGATAGAGTTCATTAATTCAGGATAGTAATAATTACAATATCCGTATAAATTTTCCTAGTTTGTTTTTTTAAATATTGAAGATCCACTACTCTCTTCCCTCCCACTTTCTTAGTTGAGAAGTGAAGGTGACAAGAAAACTGGTAACCCTCAGAGTAAGATTCCAGAGGTCTTGCTGGCTCTAAAAAACTTGCCACAGGCTTTCCAAAAGTAAGGTGACATTCCCAGCCTCCCACTGTCAAAATCCTTGGGACAGACTACAGCATGAGGTGCAGTTGGCCAATCACCATGAACAAAAGGAAATTTAGACTTCCCCACATTTTATTTCATGAAGAAAGTAAAAAATCTGTCACAGATAAGCAAGGGCAGGAGATGGGAGTAGAAGGTGGTGGGGCCAAGACATGAAAATCCACATAAGTTAAGTTTGAACTTCTTCCTAAAAGTATGGAATCCACTGAAATTTTAAAACAGAGGAGTGACTTCATGACATATGCATTTTTATTTATTTTTTATTGTTCAAGTATAGTTGTCTCCATTTTCACCTAACCACTCCCCTCCACCCCAGCCCATCCCTACCATCACCTTCCATCCTACCCCCCTTTGGCTTTGTCCATGTGTCCTTTATACATGTTCCTTGACTTGAACCTTGCCCTTTTCCCACCCATTATCCCTTCCCCCCTCCCCTCTTGTTACTGTCAGTTTGTTCTTTATTTCAATATCTCTGGTTATATTTTTCTTGCTTGTTTGTTTTATTGACTAGGTTCCACTTATAGATGAGATCATATGGTATTTGTCTTTCACCTTGGCTTATTTCACTTAGCATAATGTTCTCCAGATCCATCCATGCTGATCCGAGAGGTAGAGTTCCTTCTTTCTTCCTGCTATGTACTATTCCATTGTGTAATGTACCTAGTTTTCTAATCCACTCATTTACTGATGGGCACTTAGGTTGCGGCCAGTACTTGGCTTTTGTAAATTGTGCTGCTATTAACATTGGGGTGCATAGGTTCTTTTGAATTGGTGTTCAGGATTCTTGGGGTATAATCCTAACAGTGGAAGCTCTGGGTCAAAAGGCAGTTCCATTTTTAGTTTTCTGAGGAAATTCCATACTGTTTTCCACAGTGGCTGCATCAGCCTGCATTCCTGCCAACAGTGCACTAAGGTTCCCTTTTCTCCACAGCCTCACCAGCACTTGTTGTTTGTTGATTTGGTTATGATGACCATTCTGACCAGTATGAAATGGTATCTCATTGTGGTTTTAATTTGTATCTCTCTGATGGCTAGTGATGCTGAGCATATTTTCATATGTCTCTGGGTCCTCTGTATATCCTTCTTGGAGAAATGTTTGTTCAGGTCCTTTGTCAATTTTTTAATTGAGTTGTTTGTCTTCCTGGAGAGGAGTCGTGTGAGTTCTTTATGAATTTTTTTTAATTTATTCTTTTCTTTTTTTTAATATATTTTATTGATTATGGTATTACAGTTGTCCCATCACCTCCCCCCCCCCACCCTGCACACCTCCTCCCCCCACAGTCCCCCTCTTTAGTTCATGTCCATGGGTCATATATATGAGTTCTTTGGCTTCTACATTTCCTATACTATTCTTAACCTCCCCCTGTCTATCCTCTACCTGCCATTCATGCCTCTTATTCCCTGTACGTTCTCCTCCTCTCTCCCCACCCACCCCCCTGATGACAACCCTCCATGTGATCTCCATTTCTGTGATTCTGTTCCTGTTCCAGTTGCTTGCTTAGTTTGTT
>VMDR010025121.1:0-14654 GCA_007922815.1 Macrotus californicus | reverse complement strand
TAAAAAGGATATAAAGTCATATATGTACAAAAATTAATTGCATTTCTAAAGACTAACAATAAATAATCCAAAAAAGTGAAATTAAGAGTAATTCCATTTACAATGGAATAAAAAAGAACAAAATTCTTAGGAATAAATTTACACAGAACAAGTGCAAGACTTGTACAATGAAAACTATAAAACATCTTTGAAAGTAATTAAAGGAATATTAAAATAAGTGGAAAGACATGCTCTGTTCATGGATTGGGAGATAATAGTTTAGATGGCAATATTCCCCAAAGCAACCTACATATTCAACACAATTCTTACGAAATTTTTTCCAGAAATTGATAAGCTGATTCTAAAATTTATGTGGAACTGCAGAGAACCCAGAATAGCCAAAATGATCCTAAAATAAAAAGAACAAAGTTGGAAGATTCACACTCTCTGATTTCACAACTTAATACAAACCTACAGTAATCAAGACAGTACAGTACTGGCATAAGGATAAACATCTAGATCACTGGAATAGTATCGGGAGTTCATAAATAACCCCTCACATCAATGGTCACTTCATTTTCACCATTTTGAATATTGCCAAGAAATGGTTCTGGAACAACGGGTATCCACATGTAAAAGAATCAAGTTGGATGCCTACCTCACACCATACACAAAAATTAACTCACAGTGTATTAGACCCAAATGTAACCACTAACAATATAAAATTCTTAGTTAAAAACATAGCAATACATCTTTCTATCCTTGATATAGGCAGTGTTTTCTTACATATGAAATCAAAGGCACACAAAAGAAAAAAATAAATTGAACCTCATTAAATTTAAAAACTTTTGTGCTTCAAAGAACACCATAAAAAAAAAAAAATGAAAAGACAATCCAAAGAATAGAAGAAAATATTTGCAAATCATATACTGATAAGAGACTCAAATCCAGGCCTAACTCAATCATGAAAAGTAATTAAATGATGGACAAGGAATTTTAATAGACATTTCTTCAAAGAAGATATAAACGTGGCCAATAAGCAGATGGAAAGATGGTCAACATCATTAGTCATTAGGAAAATGCAAATCAAAACCACAATGGGATGTCACTTCACACCCATTTTAGGATGACTCTAATCTAAAAGACAGTAAGTGTTGGTGAGGATGTGGAGGAATTGGAACCCTTATACATTGCTGGTGGAAATGAACATAATGCAGACACTTTGGGAAACAGTTCAGTTCCTCAAAAACTTAACCATAATGTTACCATGTCTTCTTCAATAAATGCCTCTATTTTTCATATTACATGGCTGAATACCTTCTGGACAGACCTCGTATACATTAAATATAAAAAGTGTATGTGAATGTGTGTATGAGTTCATGCATGCACACTCACAGAGAGAGAGAGAGAGTGTGTGTGTGTGTGTGTGTGTGTGTGTGAAAGCAGACTCACGGAGATTTTGAAAGCTATCCAAAAGGATGGCCAAGAGTGGATACATGGGATGGAGAGAAGAGCACTTCGTTTATTTTCTTCTTTTTGCTTGTCTGTATATTTTTAACTTTTCCAATAATGAAACTACATTGCTTCGCCCTAATAGCAACTTTTATATTTGAATAGACCAACTGCATGAACACCCAGGACTACCTGGAATAGTCCTGCCCGAGGTAGGCTGGTCCTATCTAACTTGACAAAAGAAGACAGAGAAAACGAAAAGGATAGATTTATATATTTTTTAGAAAGTCCTTCCAGATACAAGATTATTTGAAGGAAAATACTCACCAAATGCCCAAGATTCCAAAATTATTTTACTAATATGCAAATGTGAAAGCAAAGCCTAAATTAAAGAAACTATTCCGTACCCAGCCAGTAACTCTTCCACAATATCAGACCATTTTACTGAGTGTCCTGAGCCAACCACCTGTGGATTCCAATCAAAGCGTCTTCCTCATAGACTTTTATTTTGCTCCTAAAGCAACAGTTAACAGCATGACATGCAAATTTACTATCTTGTAAGTGACAATATTTTTCTTTGACATGTTTTATTGCATTCCACGGTCAGAAAATGTGGGATATCATTGACTCACCTAGTCATGGCAATTTAAAAGCTAACTTTGTGATGCCAAGGTGCGATAAGTGTGTTTGCCCACTGAGAGCAGCTTTAAAGATGATCAAATAAAAGCTAAATATGTAAAGTTAATATGTGCTAGTCAAGTTATCTCTCTAAAGATTATGTAGCCAAAACAAACATCCTGGGATTACCTACCAGCCACAATCCTAGATATCAGAGATATAATGACGATAATGGTACTTTGCTTGGGGGCAGGGAGAAATGCCTCTCTTAAGTTTACATGAAGAAATGTATGAGCAGGTGCTTTTAAACATTAAAACAGAAAATATAATGCACACTTGTATTTCAAAGGCAAGATGGGCAGGTGTGTCTTAATGGGGAAAGATGATGCTTGGAGAAATAAATGACTTGTCCTTGTTTTAAGAAAAATAGGAATAATTAAGGACCCAGGGCTTCTGATCCTCAGTTCATTCTTCTAGAAGGACTATACAGGACAGAAGGAAAAGCTACCCCTGGGTTTAGGCCCCTCTGAGGTGTGAAGGCGGCCAAAGTGTCCCAAGCACAAGAACAGCTCTAGGTTTGTTTAGCCCTAGAGGAGATGGGTGCGACAGACATGCATAGTTGGCTATAAACAAACGCCAAACTAACACAAGTGAATCTGGGGTTTGGCTGGCCTCCCAATACTTTAGAAGTGATTCATGCATAGCTATGTCCTTCAGATTTCAAGATGGAAATGCAACTTGCCATGCTAGTGTTGAAAAGAATTTCTCTGAAGTTCAGAACCTAGACATCCAAGGGTGATAAACCCACTGTGTCACTTGATCAAACTCAATAATGTTCCTTTAGTACAATGATTGGACTAACATACTCACGGCTTGTGCTCCTTTAAGTCAAAGCATAGATTGTATCCTTCTGCTTCCTTTCTACCCCCTCTCCAATATGGCAGCTTTTTCTCTGTCCTCCTGTGACCTCCTAGGAATATGAACTGTTATCATAAACCCTGGGTCCTGCTTATTATTATTCTTTTTAAAAAAATTTTATTTGTTTTCACTTCTTGGCCTTTTGGCTAAGATCATGTATAATTTTTTCATTGATTGATTTTAGATGGGGGAGGAAGAGATAGAGAGAGTATTGCTTTGTTGTTCCACTCATTTATGAATTCATTGGTGAGTTCATTAGTTGATTCTTGTATTGCCCTGACCGGGGATACAGCTTACCAATTTGGCATTTTGGGATGATGCTCTAACCAATTGAGCTCCTGGGCCAGGGCTTATTATTATTCTTAGAATTGTATTGTTCAGTACAACAACTTCCCACTAGCTTGGTTTCATTTAAGGCAGGCTGTGATTTTCCTCTTTCACCGTTACTTCATAGAGAAAACAATGACAATGATGTCATTCTAGGCCAATAACAGCACGTGGATCACCAACAGCAATGAAAAGAATACAAACAAAACAGAAACACAAAAGGCACCTCTATTTCTTGTAATACCACACTCCTGGTGGGGCCTCCCCTTGAACACCAGAGGGAACAGGAAAGTGAGTAAAGTTCTGTTTCCCAGCTGGTTAGTCTCACTGTGAACACCAAGGCGGAGAGCATCTTTGGAAGCCCACCCATTCTATCATATACTTTTATATACTTATGTCACTCTTCTCCCATGATCTTAACTCTGAATGAATTTCACAGAATATATTTGTTAACGAATATTTTCCACATTGCTAAAGATCTATAAAGATCTATGTAGATGCTAATATAAGCTTTTGAGTAACATGAGTTAATTAGTGTAACCATGCTGAGTTTAAATCATTCCAGCCCAGAGTGAGGAAAGTGTGCTTCCTTTAGCCTATGTTGCCATACTCTAAAGGCAGGGTTTTTATTAGTCATTTTGAAAACTGAGATTTGCCCCTAGATCTCCCTAAACCTCTTCAATAGGAAAATACAAATTTAATACCACCTGCTTTTATTTACAGATAAAAAGTCAAGGTTAAGGGACTGGCCCAAGTCCTCATTACCATGAAATGGTATCCAGAATCCAGAACCCAGATGTGTGCCTGCCTGGTATTACAGCACAACTCACCCCCCTCCCTGTCAGTGTGGCTCCAGGCCCCCTGCTCCATGCCCCTAGATCTAAGGGCTCCTTGGAAAGCAGTGATGCTCCCTTGGCACATGGCCTGTTTCTGGGTTCAATTTCTTAGCTCAGAATCCTCAGTGTTAACCAAACCAGAGTGGGATTCTCAGTAGCCAGTGTTTCTGCTCACAGGAGGCAGATTCTATCTTTGGTTGGAACTTTGACACTGGTACTTCCCATTATGGCACTCCCTGGTAGTTAGTTCTGCCAAAGACCCTATGAAGAATTCGCATTCCAGTTGCATGAATTTCCTCTCCAGCTCTTGCTTCACACACTCCAGTTTGGCCTTTATGTGAAATATGCAGCTGGGCCGAGCAGGTAATTTGATACATTTGTTAACAAGAATGATTCCTTTTTTCTGCTCCAGGTATGTGTTACTACAAGCAGTAGTACCAGGATAAAAGAAAGTCTACACCTCTAATAGTAACTTTTCTTTACAATGAAATTACTCCCATCAGCCCAGAGCTAATCCTGAAAGGTAAGTAGTGTCTGAAAACCATTATTCTCATTTTGTGGATGAGTAAAAATAAGGCAGAAATAGCCCCAGCTGGTGTGGCTCAGTGGATTGAGTGCCAGCCTGCGAACCAAAGGGTTACATTGGATTCTCAGTCTAGGGCACAGGCCTGGGTTGCCAGCCACGTCCCCGGGAGGGGGCGCATGAGAGGCAAGCACACGTTCATATTTCTCTCCCTCTCTTTCTCCCTCCCCCACACTCTCTAAAAATAAATAAATAAAATCTTTTTTAAAAAAAGAAAGAAAGAAAATCATGTTGCTCAGACCTAATGGGAATTTAAGAAATGGAGACTTCATTCTCTTGACATGAAGGTTAGTAATTTATCTGGCAGAGATTTTGAGTGAAAACTAGAAAGCAGACTCTAAAATATCTTCTTGCATCATTTTCAAATGTTCCCTTTTTTGGTCAGCCCCAGGTTTAAAGATTTGAATCTTGTGACTACAGGATTATCTCAATGACCACAAGACTTATCACTACTGACAGCATTAAAACATGTCACTAGCTAGTGTTCAGTCACACTACCATTTGTTCCTATGTCCAAAATATATCACTTCAGAGACATGCATTTTGGTAAGAATTTGCCCAAGAGGCCCAATAAAGGGCTATTTTAACAGTAAAGGATAGAAACCCTTGAAGAGGGAGGCTGGCTCCAAGATTTCTTTTTTCTCTACATCCTTTATAATCTCAACAGACGTGCCTTATACAAAGCAACGGGTTGGTAATTATTTGTAAAAATTCAGATTGAATTAATTTCCCTTGAGTTCTAGACATAGTCCTAATAATTTTAAAGATATAATCACTGTAATCTCTCATCCCTTAATGCTCTTTAATAACCCTCTTAATGCTGAGTAGTTTACAGAACAAACGGAGGGTGCTAAAGTCAATACCTTCTTCTTAAGAAAGGCTGGGTAGATTCAACTTGTTCACTTCTGGGCATATTTACACTGGAGTTATAGAGCAGCTGCTTCTATTTGTGGGACCTACCAGTTACTTCCTTATCTCATACAGTGTGCTTTTCATAGAAGTAAATTCTAAAGAGGGTTCTGAGTGTGGCTGGTTAGACAGCAAGACCCTATAAAATAAATGGAAAATATGAGTAAACCACAGGCATAGTCCTGAGGATGTGGGAGGAGATGAGAGAGGAAGAGTGTCAATGGTGTGAAAATAACACGAAGCCATGAGGAAAAGAAACACCAAAGAGTCATGAGGACTATCAACATAATTTGGTCCTTATGTGATAGCAGAGACTGGCCTGCCTGCCAAGGATTGATGCTCCCCTTGCATGGTGTACAGTTGTCCTGGGAAGTGGCTGCCTGCCTGAGGAATATCTTTTCTACCCTACTTGCACCTAAGTGGGGTCATGTGATTGATTTTGAGCCAATGAAAAGTGAGGAATAGTAGTCATTAAAAACCTTTTGTGTGGTCCTAGTGCTCTCTCTTTCTCGCCTGGAGAAAAAGGGCTAAAAGGCCTAAGGAGATGGAAATCCACATGATAGAAGGAGCCTGGGTTCCCTATGGAAGGCTGGCCCACACACAGTCTGCACTGGACTATTACGTAAATGAAAAATAAACTTTCATTGAATTAAACCACCTTTATTGGGGGGGATTGTCTGTTAAAGTTGTTGGTGTTAATCTAAACTAGTACATCTGATTGAATTATTATTATTACACTATTTTTACATATATGGGAGCAGAAAGAAGACCCTTATAATAAAGTATTCAATGGTAAATAAGAAGATAACCGAGACTCTAAACCTAAGCTATCATGTGGTCATAAATCTTGACAAACCTCCAGTTTTCTCATCTCACAACCTAAGTAGGCTTATTATTTTACTTTTAAATTATGTAAGGGGGACTTCTGGTCAAGATGGTAGGAAAGGTAAACACAGCTCACCTCCTCACACAACCACATCAAAATTACAACTAAAGTATAGAACAACCATCATTCTGAACTGTCAGAAATTGAGTTGAAGGAAAGTCTGACAACTATGGAATAAAAGAAACCACATCCATCCAGACTGGTAGGAAGGGTGGGGACATGGAACAGGCTGGTCCCACATCCATGTGTGATGGATGAAAATTCGTGAGGAGTATCTTGGGAGTGAGAAGTCCCAGCCCCACACCAGGACTCTCAGCCCAGGGTACCAGTAGCAGCAAAATAAGTCCCCATAACTTCTGGCTGCAAAAATCAGCAGGGATTGAGTTGGTGAGAGAAACTGCTGGAGCCCCAAGCCTTCCTCTTAAAAGACCCACACATGGACTTGCTCAGATTCACTCCCTCTGAGCTCCAGCACTGGGGTAGCAGCTTGAAAGGCATAGTGGCACACAGGAAGAAACTGAAATGTCTGTCATCAAGGCAAGAACTGGGGGACAGCTTTCTCCCAGACAGAAAGGTGAGCAGAGGCTATTGTCCCTTTGTTGAACCCTCCCCCCACAGATCCACAGAGCTGGCAAGTGTCATATTTGAGACTCCATCAACCTGGCTAAAACTGTTTGTTCTGCCCTGAAGATTCCCTGAAACCTTGTCCCACCTAACTTACACCAACCAAAGCTGTTTACAGTGGTTTTTGCACATGAATGGCTGTTTTGGCGCATGCTTTACAACTTCTTAAATCCTCTCAAACATGCAACAACCTACTTCAGTGAGTCCTCAGCCTCCGTACCTCTTGCTAAGTGGCTTCAGGCCTGGCACTAGCAGCAGCCAGCCTAGATTCATGGCTTGGCTTTGCCTGGGAATCTCCAAGCCCAACACATGTAGTAGTCATCTCAGATTGCTTTATAGCTCAGGCGGGTGGCCCCAGGCAAAACACAGGTGGGGTCTGACCTTGGCTTACTTACACTACCTAGGAAATCCAAGAGCCTGCACACCCAGTGGACAGCTACAGACCATGTTAAAGCATCACTACCCTGCCCCTGCACAGCTGATACTCCACAGAGGGCAGAGATTAATGGTCTGTGGTCACAGCCAGTCCTTGCAGGTGACTTGCCTGGGTAAATCCCTCCCATTGACCTGTCAACAGCAATCAACGCTCAACAACAAGAGGAAGGTGTACTCAGCCCACACAAGGATGCACCTCGAGTACCCAGCTTCGGTGATATGGGAGGCTGTGCCAGTGGACCCTACAGGACACTGACTATATGAGGCCACACTACCAGGACATGGAATCATAGCAGCTCTACATAATACATAGACATAAACATAGGGAAGCGGCCAAAATGAGGAGACCAAATATACCCCAAATAAAAGAACAGATCAAAACTCCAGAAAAAGAACTAAACAAAATGGAAATAAGCAATCTATCAGATACAGAGTTCAAAACACTGGTTATAAGGATGCTCAAGGAATTTAGTGAGGACCTCAACAGCAAGAAAAGATCCAGTCAGGCCCTGGGTGATGTGGCTCAGTGGATTGAATGCCAGCCTGTAAATTAAAGGGTCACTGGTTCAAATCCCAGTCAGCCCATATGCCTGGGTTGCAGGCTGGGTCCCCAGTAGGGGGCATGCGAGAGGCAATCACACGTGATGTTTCTCTCTTTCTCCCTCCCTTCCTCTGTCTCTAAAAATAAATAAATAAAATTTTTTAAAAAGATCCAGTCAGAAACAAAGGACACATTTTTTGCGGTCCCATCCAGCAGGACCGCGTGTTGTTGTGGAATGCTTGTCCTATATCCCCGGACAAGTGACAACAAACTCATTCAGACTAAAGGAATCTGGTGGAGAAAAAGGGATGTTGAGCCACTGTCTAAGTGACAGAGTGCTAGGGCTTGTGTGGCCGCTCTATCAGTAAGAGAAAGAGGGCCCGAGGGCCTAAGGGAGAGAGAGGGAGAGAGGGGGGGGGAGAGAAGGGGAGAGAGAGAGAAAAGGTGAGGGCAAGAGAGAGAGAGAGAGAAAGAGAGAGAGAGAGAGAGAGAGAGAGAGAGAGAGATCCAGGGAGAGGGTGAGAGAGTGTGATAGAGGCCCAGAGCGGGCAAGAGAGTATGAAAGAGGGCCAGCCTGCATGGCCACTCCCAGACCCCTTACCTGGACAGGCTTTTATTGACACTCTAAGTACATGACATCCAGGATGGTTCTCATTAACTATGCACAAGTTAGCTTTAGGTGGTTACCATAACAAAAGAAAGAATGTTGCTAATCCCTTCAAGATAAAGATCATTTGCAAATGTAAAGGGAAAAGAGGTGGAACTGGTTACACCCGAACTTGAGAGGTTTAGGATAGATTTTAGGAAGTTACTTTAAAGATATGCAGTAGACATTTGTTTCCTCAATTCAAGGTGAGGGAGTTTTTAGCAAAAGCAAGTCTCAAAGTGGCCTAGGTACAATGCAGGCCTGATTCCCCACGGGAGACCTATTCATAGATGTTCTCTGCACGCCACGCATATCTCTCTGCGTTCAGAACCAGAGCTGAACCACAAGATCACATCACATGTGAATAGGCTCCCTATACACACTAATAGAAATAAAGAACAATTTACAGGGAAACAATAGTAGAGTGGATAAACCTGAAATCAAATCAGTGATTTGTAACATAAGGAAGCAAAAAATATTCAGAACAACAAGAAGAAAAAAGAAACCAAAGAAACTAAGATAGGGTAAGCAGCCTCTGGGACAACTTCAAGAGGTCCAACATTTGCATCATGGGGGGCTAGAAGGAGGCGGGGGGTGGGGGGAGCAAGAAATTGGAAATCTATTTGAAAAAATAATGGAAGGAAACTTCCTTAATTTGGTGAAGAAAATAGACATCCAAGTCCAGGAAGTACAGAGAGTCCTAAACAAGGTAGATGCAAAGAGACCCACACCAAGACACATTGTAATTAAAATGCCAAAGGTTAAAGGTAAAGAGAGAATCTTAAAAGCAGCAAGAGAAGTTTCTTACAGGAGAGTTCCCATAAAACTGTCTGCTCAAAAGAAATTTTTCAGGCTAGAAGGGATTGGCAAAAAATATTCGAAGTCATGAAAAGCAGGGACATACAGCCAAGGTTGCTCTACCCAGCAAAGATATCATTTAGAATCGAAGTGCAGATAAAGAGCTTCCCAGACAAGGAAAATCTAAAGGAGTTCATTATCACCAAACCATTATTATATAAAATGTTAAAGGGACTTATTTAAGAAAAAGATCAAAACTATGAATAATAAAATGGCAACAAATACATATCTATCAACAATTGTATCTAAAAAAACAATCTAAGCAAACAAGAACAGAGACAGAATCATGAACACAGAGAGTGTTTTGATGGTTGTCAGACAGGAATAGGGTGTGAGGGAATGGGTGAAGAGGTGAGGATATTAATAAGTACAAATAGGTAGTTACAGAATAGCCATGGGATATAAAGTACAGTTTTGGAAATGGAGTAGCCAAAGAACTTATATACATGACCCATAGACATGAACAACTGTGTGGGGATTGCCTGAGGGAATGGGGATTGCTGGGTGGAGAGAGGCCAAAGGGGAAAAATTGAGACAACTGTAATAACATAATCAATAAAATATCATTTAAAAATAAAGTAAAATAAGTTATTTTGGAATATTGAACTGAGTTTACTTGGATTTATCTTGAGTAATAACATTAGACACCTGTTTGGTTCAACTCTTGGCCTGCTGTTCCCACTTTTTTATGCTTAGCATTCTTGAGAGTATTTTCCTGTTGACTTTGAAGGACAAAGTTCTTTTAGCTGTTGCCATTTGTGTGGTCCAGCAAATAAAATAGTATTAGATCTAGTACCTTGAAACTACCCATTATTAAAGAAATCTTTTAAAACTGTTCATTAGTCAAAAAACTATGTAAATATGTAAATAGGTATTATCTTTTTGAAATCCCATTGACTATACACCCTTAATTCCCTTTCTCAAAGAAAAAATAGATCTTCCACTTAGGATATAACTCATTTTCAAAATATATGCAGTGGAACTCAACCAACTATGCCCCCTCCTTGGACAATCCATTTCCATCAGTGACAACACCAGCCCGTCCAGTATCCCAGAGATAAGATTTCTGTGAAAGTACCATACACCTAATTGGCAGGCGCTTAACAATCATTAATCACTTTACCCTTTCCTTTTTTCTATCAGACTAGAAAACATGAATTTCTCATCAACTAATTTTTCCATTTACATGAGATTGAGTCATGCATTGACCCACTCTCCTGCTGTCTCCGCCTTAGTCCAGAGCACCTGCAACCATGTGCAGACCAACTTCCCGGCTGCTCTCTCTGCCTCAGTGTCTCTCACTTACAATCCGTCCCACCACTACATGTCAGATCAAGGTGCTGCCACAACTTCCTACTGCCTCCCACGTCAGTCCAAGCTCATGGCTCCACAGTCTGTAGGTCTGGCCTCACCCTCTTAAGTGCACTTACTTGTTGAGTACTCACCTTCTTCTCCTGATCAGGGCTACTCTCTCATGTCAAATAAGCCACTCAATTCTGTCCACTTTAGTTCTCAAGTCAGTCACCTCAACTCCATTTCCATGGCCCCATCCTTAATTTGAGGTCACATTATTTCACACCCCAACTGTCACACTACCCTCTAACTCCCCTTAGTCTTGTCCTCGTCATATCTGCCCTCCACACTGCTGCCAGAGGGGCTTTCTGGAGCTGAGCTATCTAACGTGCTAGCCGACAGCCACATGTGGCTCTCTAAATTTAAACTTAGAGATTAAAAATTTTGTTCCTTAGTCGCACCAGCTGTATTCAAAGTGTTCAACAGCCACATGAGGTGAATGGTTATCACATTAAACAGAAAAGATTATAAAACATTTTCATCATTGCAAGAAGCTCTGTTAGGCAGAGATATTACTAAAATGCAAATGTTATTATATCTTCACTCCGCTTAACATCATGTAATGCTTCTTAACACTTAAGAACTCTTTAGTAGGTTGGTTTATAAGCAGGACCTAGCCTTCCTTTCTGCCCTGTCTCCTACATTTGCCTATATTGTACCTTATTCTCCAGCCTTTTCAAACAATTTTCCATTCCTCGATGTGTCTCTACCATGACTTCGCACGTGGTTATATCTTCTGTCAGGAATACCCTTTGCCACCTTAGCAACCTGTATAACCCCAGTTAATTCTTTAAAATTTACCTTGGGCATCACCTTATTTGGCCCACTTACCCTAGCCTTGCCCAGAACTCTCCCTTTGCTCTCAGAGTCGGCCACGCCTGTCACAGTGCACACACAGCATACTAGTCATGCCCCTACTGTGGCATTGAGATCTGCCTACTTATTCTACTGTGAGTGCTTTTGGGACAGGTACCCAGTTTAATTATTTTTTATCCCCAGGGTCTAACAGAGTGTCTGGAACATAAGTAGGTGTTGAATTAGTGTTATTTCTTCCTTGCTCTTTAGCACCTCATACCTGGGATAACTTGCTATTCCAAATGACATTGCATTCCCCATCACTCAGCATAACTATTCAGCTGTCACTCCTCCCACTGCAGCTGAATGCAGCACTATGGATATACCGTAGATTGCTAAAGACAAAAAGAACCAAGCAGATGCTACAAAGCTGACTTGCAAGGCACCTGCCTTCTGAAAGGACAAGGACTCAGGTTTGAGAAAGTCCAATCACCTTTCTTAAGTGGCTGATTTTCCTGGTTTTCGCTATTCATAAAGCCAGTGCTTTCCATCCCTGAGAGGAGGACCAGTAGAGCCAGATGGTAGCCACAGGCACACCTACGTGCTCAGACTTGGATTATTAACAGATTATTCCGACTCTCAGACCATGTCTCTATGTGTTGAAAGCCTCATCAGAACAACGCAGAACCAAAAGTCTGAAATTTTTTACTACTTGTATTCTGTATGGGACAATGTAGTACTTAGTTATATTCCACCTTATTTTGTGTCCAACATTATTTTTACTATTTGTGTTACCAGACAGGCACCAGCCTGGCGCGGGTCTGTCTCAGGCCAGCCTCTGGTGTGTGGGTTCTTGACTTCGTGTAGGAAAGATTTCACAACATGAGTCCAGGTGATTTTGAGAATATGTTTATCAAGCCTGGGAACAGTGAAACAAGGAAGGACTTGGGGTAGAAGTAAAAGAGAGAGCCTTGGCAGGGCTGCTTTGGCTCTCTAGAAAAGTTATAGGAAAGGAGTAAGCTAAGGTGGGCTGCCGTTAGCTCACCTGGGAAGTCAGAGAGAAAGGGAGACCCTGGAGGCAAGATCAGAAGGTAAGCCTGGGTCAAGCTGCCACTGCCACTGCCACTGCCACTGCCACTGCTCCCCTGGCTGCAAGGCTCCCTGAGACACTTAGAGTTTAGAAGGAAATAAAAAGTTCATCCCCAAGAAGGGGCATGGGCATGTTCTAGGGCAAGCCTGTGCTGTGTCTTTGTTCTGAGGGCTTTTTATTTTCTTCTTCAGGTAAGAATCTTAGGGGAGGGTTTCAGCAGAATATTCATTAGCTTTCCAGGTGCATATTTAATATGCTGATGTGTCAACATGAGCACATCGTGGGGTTTTGGGAATGTTCTTTGGTCTGCTATAGTGTTACTTTTATTTTGAGCCTGTCTGGCTTTTAATGAGGTTTTTGGTATTTGTTCCCCTGACTTCATCTGTCCTTGGCTTTCGCTGGTACAAATGACATGAATTGAGTCTATTCTCTGTTTCCCATACCAGGGAGATTTGAGCTGTGTGTTCTTTGGTTAGGGAGGAGAGGCATAAACCATTTACTCTCAAGCGTCCTTGGAGAGGGGAGATCAGTTCTTGTGACTCACCAGCTGCCTATAAGCTGCTCAAACTGTTTGGCCTTTGTTTAATTTTCTTGTCTCACCTTCCCCATTCCACTTGTCCAGGGATTTCCCTAGCTTACTACCTTGCTTCATTTGTATTCTCTGGCTCCATTACAGGTATCCTGAATACAAGAAAATGTGTCTTCCATGCCACTCTGCACAGTGATAATGACTAAATAGGTGCTCAATAAATATTTATGGATTGATCAGTTGACTTGTTTGGTCTAATCGGATGTGTTTTTACAGCCCCACAGCGTTTAAAAAATCCCTAAATCCTGGTGCCATCTTACCAAGTGCAAGAACATTCAGGTAAATTTTCCAAGTAACCTAATTCTGAATCTGTATTTATTCAATTTAAAAATATTTTTATTTAAAAGAATTTTAGTTTATGATGGACGATTACATTGGTGGCCTCCAATGAAGCATGCCTCTGAGAATTCTTGCTCTCGTGAAGTTCCTTCCCATTTTGAGTCTGAGTTTGGTCATGTGACTTGCTTTGGCAAACAAGACACTAGCAAGTGTGATGCAAACAGAAATTTCATGAACACTTGTCATCTTAGAATTCTCCCTCTTGGAACCTAGAGCCCGTGTTGTAAGGAAGTCTGACTACCCTGCTAGAGAAAAGTTATTCAGAGAGAGGTCTTGGAATGTGTGAGACCATGCAAAGCATCTAAGTAAAGCCAGCTTAGTCACACCAGCACCTTTCCAGCCATCAGACGAAGGCACCTGTTTGAGAGACCCCAAGGGAGACCAGCAGAACGGCCCTGATGATCCCAGCCCAGATTGCTGAATCATGAGCAAATGTAGTGTTGTTTGAAGCTACTGGTTTTAGAGGTGGTTTATTATGCACAGTAGACAACCAAAACACTCAGAACTTTGTCTTTTCTTGTTCATGAGTATGAATTGATAAATACCACCTACTATTTGCAGGTTCCATCCTTAAATACCTTGAGTTAGATCTGAAGTCAAATATATTGTAGAATACTCTTTCTTATTAGGGTGAAGAAGTTATTTTTACTTCTAGAAACTTCTGGGAAGTTAAGATTTTAGAATTGACTTTCACATTTAGAGTTTTTTTTTCTATGTAGTTTATGTCTTTAAGACAAATTAAGTTTCTCTCTTCTCTCTCTCTTTTTCCTGGCTTTTGCTCCTAGGCAAGTATCGAGGGAAAAGAAAAATTTGCTCTCATGAGTTTCATGCCCTGTTTTTAACTCTTGCCAAAATGCTCTGTTAACTTTATCCCAA
>VMDR010025120.1:0-14657 GCA_007922815.1 Macrotus californicus | reverse complement strand
ATTGACATTTCAGTTGTTTTCAAATTTTCACTGTTACAAATGACAAAACTATCATTGTAGTATAAATGTATATTCTAAAAATTTCTCTTTTTTTCCCCTATGAGAGATACCTAGAATGTCACTGTTCTTCAAGATGTCATTGAGCAATAGAACTTTAAAGAAATTCAGAAACGATCTTAACTAGGCCACTGACTTTATAAGTGAAATACATGATTTCTGGAGTGCTTTAAAAAAATTTAAGTGCATATTTCTTTCTTACTGAGTTTCTCTTTAGATGATTGTTTCTATGCCCTAAAGGAAGCAGAGGTGGGGATTTAGTTACTCTCTACAGTCAGAAAGGACACCTCTCAGGTATTTGGCTACCCATTCACAATGAAAACCACAGCTGGGGACTGCTGAGGTATCCAGTAAACTTTGTCCCAGGCTGACTGGGGTGTCGGTTTTATCACCTAGGCTTTGAAATTCTTTGCACTATGTGTTTTTCCTCATGGGCATGCTCCTCACTCAGATCCTTTCCACCTCCCTGTCTCTTGGAATGATGATTGCTCCTGTGTGATGAGCTACTGAGTTAGGGAGCAGGGGCAAGGACCTGGTGTGCTTAGTCCTAGCTCACTGATGAAGCTTTGTGGGCCTATTTGGAAGACTACCCTGGTGTTGATGTATCTAGCTGACAAAACTCATTTTTGAAAGTTTTAATCAGATTTTTGTTGCTGTTGATTGTGTGCTTTCATTTTTAAAGTCACCGTTTTTGTTTCACCTTGGGTTTTGTTATCTTTCTGACTACAGTGGAGAAGCTCCAAACTGAGAATTTGGGAATCCTTGCTTTTCTCCATTGCTTCTCTCTTTCTTTTATGCCACATTCATTCTTTTTCCCGGAAGCATTCTTTTGACATAAGCAACTTATAGGGTAAAAATTGCTGCTCCACTTTTTCCTGATGCTTAGGGTAACAGAAAAAAAAGAAAAGGAAATAGAAAAATTCTCATTTTACGTTGGAGCCACAAGGCTTGCCTTTGAATCTAAGCTCTGGTACTTATCAGATGTATAACCTTAGGCAAGTTACTTAACCTACCTGTGCCTGGGTTTCCTCATCTGTAATACTGGCTTAATTTTATGACTCTTATAAGAGTTATTTGAGGTTTAAATAAGGTAACATAGGGAAATCATAATAATCACATAATATATATTTGTTGTTATTACTGCATCAGTAAGAAACTAATTGGGTTATAGACTTCAATTTTAAAGTACAAGTATACCCTAAAATTTTAAACTGATTAGTTTTTCTTTTTACTCAGGGGTCAGCTGAATTATTTTAAGCAATGTATTTAAAAATTTTAAATGTTTGTGTGCCAGCTATGGCACCAAGGACTTTTCTCGTAGTATCTCATCTAATCCTCAAAAACGACCTTACTATATCTATAAATTATTCTCAGTGTACAGATGAGGAAAATGTGTCTTACAGAGGTTACATACCTTATCCAATGTCATTCACATAGGTAACGAGTGCCAGAAAAGGGATTTCTAACCTGTTTGGGCTATACATCTTCTTAACAATTAGCCTACAGCAATTATTTTGGAAGAAAAGTAGTTTTTACTGAGATGTGGAAAGAAAAGTAGAATTAAAAGTCATACATCTTGGGAAATGAAGTTCTGAACACCTTAGATTTCTAAGAGATGTGAGAGAGGTGCTTAAAATGCCAAAACAAAATGCTTGTGTTGCAGTTGTGGCCAGGGTTATATTACCTGCAGGTTGGGGGCCCAAAGCCACCTTTCCCACAATGAGTCTCTGTGTAGGGTGGGATGGGGATCATGATTAATGTGGTTAGACAGTTTAAAAGGACAATCAATATTAAATGACAAGAAATAATAATAACTGGAAATTTAGAAACATTTATGGTGGACTTGAGCATTATACAAAAGTATACTTTAATTTTTGTAATATTCCTCAAATCAGATTTTAATATTTAAGAAAGATTAGCATTTCTTCCTCAGTTAAACTGAATAGTTTTTGCTTTTAAGCAGGTCTCATTTTCATATGCTTGATCTAGGATTCTTTTATCTTAACTCCAAGAAATCTAGGTATATCCTATAGAAACCAGGGATAATGCTTTTATAGCTTTCTTATAGGCAAGAGCTTGCAAAATTTTCATTTTCACCTTTTGTGGCTTTTTCCCATGGTTCTTCTCCTTGTCCTCTGCACATACCCCCGCGCCCTGGGTAAGGGACGTAGGTAAAGATAGGAGGGCAGCTGTGCCTGAACTTAGTTGCCTATAGATGAAAACATTGCTCAGCCCATATTGTTTTACTGTTGTATCAGATGAGCTGAGAGAAAATCCTAAAAATGATTCAAGGAGTTTCCATGGACATGGAACCTGCATACACAATTTCAAAATAAGAATTAATTTATGTAAAACTGATGTGCTAACCTGGGTTTATGGGGTTTTTTTTCCTAAAGAATCAGATTAGGTCACTTGTCCATAAAAACCCCAGGCCCTCTCCCTCCCATATATTTGTGAAGAATAAGGACCATATGTTATTGGCAGTATGTTGTTGAAAAAAAAGATTCAGAAATAATACGTTCACCAAAGACAAACTAAAAATTCAAGATTTTAAAATTTTTGTTGTTATCACTAGTTGTGTTAGCATTGTTTCCTAATCAGTAGCTATGACTGAAATTTTTGTCTTATATGCTAACAGTGCAAAAATAATTATTAATACATGAAATTTGTTTCATGGATTCAGCTAATACATACACTCTTATGACCAGAAACCCTGTATTTTTTAGGTCAATCTCTTTCTCTCAGCTCCAAAATCAAGTATCAACTACTTAGTGAGTACCAACTGCCAGATATTTACTGTTGCTTGAAATTGAACTCATATATCTAGATCCTTTCTCCCTAACGTTTCTTCTGACTTTCCTATTTTCATCAACACTTCACTCTCTTCACTCTTCCTAAGCAAGGGATTATAAGTTACCTTTAGCTCCTTCATCTCTCTCTTTCTCCACATGCAGCCATTTAATTGTCATTTCATTTTATTTCGGAAATATCTGGACTTCTGACCAAGATAGAAGCTTAGGTAGATACACTTTGCCTCCTCACAGAACCAAAAGGACAACAACAAATTTAAAAACAAAAAAATAACCAGAACTGCCAGAAAATCGAACTGTATGGAAGTCTGACAACCAAGGAGTTAAAAAAGAAACATTCATCCAGACCAGTAGGAGGGGCAGAGACAGGCAGCCGGGGTGGAGAGGACTCATGGCAAGGTGGTGCTGGAGGATAGATGTGAGCTAGGCAGTGGCTGGCAGACTGGGTGGTCCTACATTTGCATGCGGATAAACTGGGAAGAACAACTGGGGAGCGAGACAGACTGTGCAGCCCAGGGTTCCAGTGCCAGGGAAATAAAGCCTCAAAACCTCTGATTGAAAAAACCTGTGGGGGTTGAGCCAGCTGGAGAAACTCCCAGCCTCACAGGAGAGTTTGGTGGAGAGACCCACAGGGTCCTAGAATGTACACAAAACCACCCACCTGGGAATCAGCACCAGAAGGGCCCAATTTGCTTGTAGGTCGTGGGGGAAGTGACTGAAAGCTCACTGAGAGCTGAGCAAGCAGAATTGTTCCCTCTCAGACTCCTCCCCCACATACAGCACCACAACTCAGTGATGTGGGTTGTCTTACCCTGACAAATAACTAAGTCTCCGCCTCTTACCATGTAACAGGTGCGCCAAAACAAAAAAAATTATGGCCCAAATGAAAGAACAGATCAAAGATCCAAAAAACTACAACTAAGCAATGAAGAGATAGTCAGCTTATCAGATGCAGAGTTCAAAACACTGGTAATGAGGATGCTCACAGAAATGGTTGAGTATAGTCACAAAATAGAGGAAAAAGTGAAGTCTATGAAAAGTGAAATAAAGGAAAATGTACAGGAAACCAAGAGTGAAAGGAAGAAAACCAAGACTCAAATCAATGGTTTGGAGCAGAAGGAAGAAAGAAACATTCAACCAGAACACAATGAAGAAACAAGAATTCAAAAAAATGAGGAGAGGCTTAGGAACCTCCGGGACATCTTTAAACGTTCCAACATCCGAATCATAGGGGTGCCAGAAGGAGAAGAGGAAGGGCAAGAATATGAAAACTTATTTGAAAATATAATGAAGGAGAACTTTCCTAATCTGGCAAAGGAAATAGACTTCCAGGAAGTCCAGGAAGCCCAGAAAGTCCCAAAGAAGTTGGACCCAAGGAACCACACAGCAAGGCACATCATAATTACATTACTCAAGATTAAAGATAAGGAGAGGATCTTAAAAGGAGCAAGAGGAAAGGAGACAGTTACCTACAAAGGAGTTCCCAGAAGTCTATCAGCTGATTTCTCAAAAGAAACCTTTCAGACAAGAAGGGGCTGGAAAGAATTCCAAGTCATGAAAGGTAAGGACCTACATCGGAGATTACTCTACCCAGCAAAGCTATCATTTAGAATGGAAGAGCAGATAAAGTGTTTCCCAGATAAGTTCAAGTTCTAGGAGTTCGTCATCACCCGGCCCTTATTATATGAAATGTTAAAGGGACTTATCTAAAAAAAAGAACATCAACACTATGAACAGTAAAATGACAACAAACTTATAACTATCAACAACCAAACCTGAAAAAACAAAAACAAAAAGGAACTAAGCAAACAACTACAACAGGAACAGAATCACAGAAATGGAGATCACATAGAGGATTATCAGTGGGGAGTGGGGGGAGGGAGAATGGGGGAAAAGTACAGGGAATAGAAGCATAAATGGTAGGTACAAAATAGACCAGAGGAGGTTAAGAATAGTATGGGAAATAGAGAAGCCAAAGAACTTATATGTACAACCCACGGAGATGAACTAAGGTAGGGGAATGATGGTTGGAAGCTGGGGTACAGGATGGAGGGGAATAAAGGGGAGAAAAAAATGGGGCAACTGTAATAGCATGATCAATAAAATATATTTAAAAAATATCTTTCATTTATGTCTTTCCCTCTCCATGTCATGGACACCCCCTTGCTGAACTCATAGTTGGCAGAATTGTCTCCTTGACACTTTTCTTTCTCCTGTAAAGTGCACTCAGCCCATGGCCACCACAGATCTGGTCATGGTATTCTCTTATTAAAACCTGTTCTGTATTACCCTGAGAGCAAGTCCAAACATTTAACCAGCCTACAAAGCCTTTCCATACATGGGCTATGTCCAACAACCTGTCTGAGTTTTTGCTCCTTCTGATCCACACCTTATATTCTAACCACTCACTGAAACATCCATGCACATTCTCACCTCTGTCAGTTTCCTTAGCCAGCACTGCTCCTCCCAACCTATTTTGTCTCGTTAACTTCTACTCATTTTTTTAAAAAGTCCAGCTTATTGCCACCTACCTTTAGCTTTTCTTTCAGGTGTGATTAGTCATTCCTTTTTATTGTGCTGCCACTGTACTATTTTCTTCATGTATTCATTCATTTAATCATCCCTGTCCATCCATCCATCCCCCCACCCATTCATCTATCCAAATATTTACAGTGCACTATGTATTTTAGTAGCTGATGACACAGCAAGAAAAATATAAAGACATTAACTTCATGAATTTTTACACATTCTAGTATGAAATATATAATGGACAAAAAAACAAAAGCTGAAATAATATGATTCAGGTAGTGACCGTTCCCTGGCTAAAAGTAAAGCAGTTGAAGAGGCTAAATGGTGACAGAGGTTTGTGAAGGTAACGATATTAAATCAAAATGCCAGAGGAAGTCTTTTTAGGATGTGATAATTGAGTAGAAGTCTGAATTAAATGTGAGAATCATGCCAGTAAACTTCTAATGGATTGGGTGTGGGCTATGGGAAGAAGAGGTATCAAGAATAAAATCTAAGTAGGAGACATGGGCATTTGGCGTCATTTACTGGGACGAGAAAGATGAAATGGGCGTAAGATAGGAAGAAGATAAGATGTTTATTGTACTCTTCTTTGTTTACAAATTTATACCTCTCGTTAGTTTGTGATTGTTTTTTTAACACAGGTGCCATGTTCTTGTTGTCTTTGGACTAAATAAAACAGACAAATATGTAATACAAATAGGTAAATATTTTTTTAAAAAGGGAGGACCTACTGGTGGAGCAAGGGGCTCATAAAAAGGCCAGAGGGTGGCAAAAATGTTAGGGATCATTTTACTACACTATTTCTACTACATTATTTTACCACATTATTTACTACATTATTTCACCTCTAGCTCTATAATTGTACTCAACTAAGTCTTAAAATTTTAAGATGGGTAATTACCCATTAGTTGAAAAATCAAATACTTATTACCAATAGGTACTCAGAATAATATTCTCACATACAAAAATTTTTACCTCATTCTGTAAGAGCTTTCAACTTAAAATACATCTCCGATATGATACAAAGAAAAACAATAACACAGAAAGAATTACCTGAAATATAGTTAATAATAGAAAAGTTCTAAAGCAAAACTTTAAGTCCAATGCCTTCTTTTCCATAAAGTTTTTTGATTACTCATGTATTTTCTCACCCAACCATCCATCACACTCACCAATCACTTATCACATACTAAGGAGGCAGCACAAGGTTTAAGAACAGAGGGAATGGGAAGATAGCCCTTAGCTCCACTTCTGCCCCCTATTTTATTGGGAACCAATTAAAGCTCCCTGAACCTCCTTTTTGTGGACATCGAAATGGTGCTAACCGTATGGGCCCTGCGCATCTCACAGGGTTATGGTGTCTCTCATCCATGCGGCACCATCGACTTTAAAAGTTTTTCCTGCATTGTAAGGCTACATTCATGAAGTGACCCCTTTTATTTATGAAATATTTGCCTTTTGCCAGGCACTGCAAGGCTGTAAAGATCAGTAAGACACACTTGATAGATTTTCCTGAAAGCTAACTCTCTAGTAGGAGAGATTTGAGCATACTCAGCGAACAAGGGAGATGCAAAGATGCTGGAGGCATTGCTGCATCAATGTTCTGCATTGAATGATTGGTGTACTCATTCATTTGCTAAAGGGGCAGTAAATTCTGAAATGGTAGAGACCATGTCTTGTATAATGTTTTTATATTCCAGCTATTGGCAGAAATTAGAAGCTCAATAAAGATTAATTACACAAAAGAGCCCAAATAGGGTAGCTGGGCTGAGGTACTGCATCACTACGTATATAAACACTCTATAAATCTCCCAGTCCATATACATAGTTTCCTTGCTCTGCCTTGTGTCTTCTTGCTTTTGGACTTTGGAAATGCCCACTTTATGGAACTAAATTAGATTTCCTGGGCTGATCCCTTTATCCCTGGTGTCAACATTACTCTCCCTGAAATGTTTCTGAAGACATTTTTGAAAGATATGCACACCTCAATTTTCCTAAGAAAAGTATATTTCCCATAAATGTTTTTGGCAAAGTTAGTTCAACTTCTTGAAGCTTGTAGAAAAGATGGTTTTGGGGTTATAGTTCTTATTCACTGATCTTACTACTTCTTACAATAACTTATTATATACATATTTTAGTGATTGCTTGTACTAGAATTTCCCAGCACCCTAGAGGAGTCAAAGAGGCATATTCGCAGGTTGTACTCTGATACCTCCAGCTTAGTCTGGTTAACAATGGTGAGGTTATTACAAATTCAGGAAACAGCTGCAAAATGAAGCACTTTGCCCAGAAACTTGGTTTCTGTGGTTTTAAGCCAAACTTGCTATCTGAAAACACACTTTTGTGCAACAATCTTTCCCCAGCACATCCTCAGAACATCATGTCAATTTTCAAATATGACTCAGCATGAGTACTTAACTTGCTTGACTTTCACAGAACACATAACTCAGTTTTATGACAAATTATAAACTATAGAAATTGCCCATTTGACCCCTTGTGGTGTGCACTGATCTTTCCATGTCCCTTTCTGACATATCAGTGGATGTATCAACCAGTAAGTGTCATTATCCAAATATTTTCAGTTCATGTGAATGTTGTTGTTGAGTCCTGTTGATTCCAACCTGAGAAACATCATGATATATGAGGGAATTTTCTCTCTCAGAAGCAAGGAGGCTAAAATTCTAATTAACTCAATACCTTGAATAAGCTATTTTACCTTTGGAAATCCACTATTCTTACCAGTCAGTGAAAAGAATTGGACTGAGTTCAAAGCAATCCTTTCCAGCGGGAACATTCTTTTGTGTTAATTGTTTTTAGCATTAGATAGCATTAATTATTTAGTTTAGGAAGAGCAAGGTGTTTTGAGAAAGTTTTGAATGGCAGCAGGCAGAGTTCTTGTTGACCTAAGTAAAAAGAAAGCATTTGTTTGCCGCAGAAGCAAAAGTGTAGAAATTGCACTCTATGGAATAATTCGGTATACAAAGAGAAAACAACTGGTTAACCTGCCCAATGTTCAAATAAAGTAATGAATCCTAATGGGGGCATACCTTTTCACATCTTATTAATAGATGTCGAAACTGGCTCTTTTATTTCCAAAATCAGTGTACCCTGCCCATCAGTCTATATGAGTGGACAAAAATTTGAGAATGATCAGCCTAGGATAAGAGCGCTGGAACTTTTCCCTCCCCTCCATGGAGGAGGTAGAATAGTGGAAGCACTCTTCCTCTGGTCCCCAAGTCAAGGGATCCGAAAGAAACAGCTCTAGAGACTGGGGGAGTCAGCTATAGTGGGAGTCTGGCATCCCATTATCTGGTGAGATGTATGCCCAGACTTGCTAAATGTCTTCTGTGTCAAATTAAGCAGAGAAAGGGGAAATGCAGAGGTCCAGATTAGAGAGATGGGGGAAGGACTGAGGGAGGGACAGTTGTGGAGCAGGAGTGCACCTCACTTCCACTGTTTGTCATGGCAACAGGATCGCAGTACCTGAGGTTCAAAGGCATTCCAAGCAAGGGAAACCCAGACACAAGGTCATTACGGGAAGGAGCCGATAGAGATTTATGCAGAAAAAATTAATGCTGGAACAAATCCCCCACTGATAAGCTGTGTAATTAGAAGTCTCCACAAACATCCTGTAATGAACCTGTTTGCAAAATAGTCATGAGGGAGTAAGTAAAGCATAGAGAATGTGTCCACAACACTGCAGTAACTATGCATGGTGCCAATTGAGTATGGGAAATTTCTAGAGGAACACTATATAAATTATATAGTTGTCAAATCATTAAGCTGTACACCTAAAAATGAATACAAAATAAAATTTAAAAAATAATAAAATAGAAGTTACCTGGTTCAATTTGGGAAAAAAAAAAAAAAACCATTTATATGTCCACTAGAGAGCCATCAAATGAAGATCATCTTGTAGGGAAGACTACTGGAGCAAGAGATAGGTAAGAAACATTTGATGACGAGCATCTACTTCTGCTCCCTGTTCCCAGCATGCTCAAAGAGGAAGAGACCCAGAGAGGGGACAAGGAGGTATTCTAGGAGCACCCCATGCCCTTCCTCAGTCTGTATTCTCTGGGCCAAAGATAAACTTGAGCTTGGGGAAGGGAGGTTATAAGGTTAATGTTTGAAATTATTTAATTGGACTGGACTTTTGATAGGGCAAAGTGACTGAAAAACTAAAA
This sequence comes from Macrotus californicus, assembly GCA_007922815.1. Lineage (NCBI taxonomy): Eukaryota > Metazoa > Chordata > Mammalia > Chiroptera > Phyllostomidae > Macrotus > Macrotus californicus. Next base: position 5,077 of record VMDR010025120.1, on the reverse strand, counting down.
GTGACCACAGAGACTGAGATTTCACAGACAGGAAACGGAGATTCCTCCTGGCATAACGAGAACAGCATTAGCAAAACAGTAAACCATTTCTCTTTTGTGTCCCACTAAATCCAGAATGTTCAAGATTCTGGCAGAGAAATAGCAGGTTATGCGAATGCCTTCGCCCAGGATTTCAAGTGTGGGGAAACTTGCCTCGATGAAGATAGTGCTGTACCTACACTGCTGAGCGGTTGTATGGCTACTTCTCCCTTAGCTTCTAGTTGTGAAAATCCATACAATATAACTTCATAAAAAAATAAGGATGTTACTCTATTGTTTGAAACTATCTAAAAAATTTCTGTGCGTATTTTTCTTGGGAGATAATTCTCCTTGAATATTTTTATATTTTTGCATAGTTCAGGCTTTACAACTGAATAGCAAACATGATGAAAGATAAAGATTGTGTATTTCTGCGGAAGGATTTAGGGGCGCATTTCCCCGGAGCCACTTGCTTACTGTCCAAGATAGAACCCTTCCCCTCCATTCACATTTCGGAGAGAAGGTCTCTCCCTGGAGAGGGGGACAGAGGGGCAGATATGCCAGCTTCTCTATAAAAACTCTTGAGTCATAATTTCAAGGTCCTTGTGTCATGCAAACCCTGCTCCATGCCCAGATCAAAATTGGTTCTCATCCTGGTACCATGTGGGGAACTGGAGCCCAAATGCTCTGAGAGGCTGAGTGAAAAAGGTGAATGGCTTAAGAAAAAACCCCTCATGGATACTGACAACAGCATGGTGATTGCCAGAGGGAAGGGGAAGTGGGGAGAGGTAGGAGAGAGTGAAAGGGGGATAAATGGTGATGGAAGAAAATTTGACTTGCGGTGGTGAACATACAATACAATATACAAATAATGTATTATACAATTGTACCCCTGAAACCTATATAATTTTATTAACAAATATCACCCCAAGGAATTTAATAATAAATAAACAAATGCCAAAAACAAACCCTAAATCCATTTGTTCTCTAATCTAGAAATTTCATATTTTCTGTCAGTGTATATGACAGAGATACTACTATAGATATAGTATTTGTCAATTAAAAAAAATAAGGTTCTGTTTTTAAAAATTATATTTATAGAGAGCAGGAAGGAAGGGAGAAAGAGAAGGAGAGAAACATCAGTGTGTGGTTGCCTCTCACATGGCCCCCACTGGGGGAGCTGGCCCACAACCCAGGCATGTGCCCTGACTGGGAATCGAACCCATGACCCTTTGATTCACAGTCCGCACTCAATCCCCTGAGCTACACCAGCCAGGGTGTATTTTTCAATTTTGCAAAAATCAGTAAGACATAGTTGTTGAACATTATAACACTTAAATATTTTACCATACTGATATTTATAAAAATTGATATTTATACTCAAGTAAGCAGTCCCTTTTAAGCCCACTAGCTAGTATAGAGCATTTATATTTTACTTCTACCATGGCATTAATCTTTAGAAATTGTTTTAAAGATACTGATAATTTAATTTGCAGAATAAAAGTACTGGTTTTGTGTTTCTTAGAAACAACACTAATCCTATTAGAAAAATATACTGTAATAATCTATTATTCAGATATAAATTTCCTGAGTATTGGGTGGATGTTGTAGATGCCACAGTTAAGGCCTAAGGTAGGAACATCTTGATGTTTGACCCAGATGGTTGTCACCCATAAGGTCCAGTGGGACAAATCATGTTTTAATAAAGACCTGGTGAGCTTTCTGACAGCAACATTGGTTGTATGAGCAGGGCATCTGGAGGTCAAGGACCATATAACTTACTTTCCTGTGAAATGTAGAATGGGGAGAGGGTCGGGGTATGAAAGGGTAGGAATTAGTGAAGAGGGTTGATTTTGAGTGTAGAATATCACAGCACCATTTAATTGTCCCTCTGCCTTGCTCCAGGAAACTGAACCCAGGTCCTTAGTGAGAAAGGGACAAAAATGAATTAGTTGACAATCAGATAAAAGATTTCATCCTTTGATATGGGAAACCATGATGAGGTAGAAGCAAAAACACAAACTAACATTTTATGGTCAAGTTGAAGTCAGTTCAAGAAACACTCAGGTCTGATTGTTCATGAGGTGGTGTGCTAAAGACTGGGGCTCAAAAGATGACTGAGATGGAGTTCAAGTCTGTGTGTGAGGGATTTCAAGATAAAGGGGGAGGTGCAGGGACGAAGGCGCACAGACGCAGAGAAGAGAGACAGTATGGTGCCCGAGGAGAACCACACGCACTTCAGCAGCAGTAGCATGGTGGTTTCCAACCTCCACCGCACGGGAGAATCATCTCCTGAACTTTAGAAAATCTCCCATGACTAGAGCCCGTCTCAAACATATAAAACCTTCGTTTCCGGCGTGGGGTGGACAGGCACTTGTTGTTTTTTCAACTTCCCACTTTCATGTTCATCAAGTGTGAAGTAAGACTTACTGGCAGGTGATGCTGTTCACCCATCTGTAAAACAGGGCTAATGACCCCCATCTCGCCTAGTTCCTCAGGTTGTTATAAAGACATGTGGATGTAAGAATGTGTTTGAAAATGCTTTGTGAACTACAATGCCCTGTAAAAATGCATATAATGTTCGATCTTTGGCAAGACTAAGAGCCCTTTGACTATAGATAATTATTCATCTTTATAATATCAATCTTATATCCCCACAGTTCCCGGCATAGGGTCTGCCACATAGTAGATGTCTAATATATGTTTGCTGCAATGGGTGAATAATATCAATAAATCGCCAATGCAAATAAACACACAGTGGACTCTGGAAACAGCACTGAAACAGAAAAAGTGATTGAAGCAAAAGTATATCTTTACGCTTTATTTTCAAGGGAAAAGTTTATAGCAACATATGATCTTATGGAATGATTCAAATTAAGTTGATTTATTGCTACTTTCAAACAAAATGTGAATGAACTTTAAAAATATGTGCAGAAACATGTCCTGATTTTGAGTGTTCCAGCTGAGAACCTATCTTGGTACTTAGACAATTTAAACAATAGGAGATTTCCAGACAAAAAAAAAGTCAGTATTTGAAATCAAAGCACAGTGGACTTCTTAGAAAGAAATCACATTTTCTTTGGAATTTTCCACTTTCATTTTTTATATGATCTGATTTTGAATAAAATCATACACAGTATTGTGTGTGTGAAATTGACGTGTGGATTTAGACATTATGGAGATGTTCAGATAAAATAAATCTGTAAAAAAAATTAAATCTGTAATCCAAAAGTGATTAACAATTTTTAAATTGAATACAAAATGTTGCCTGCTTATTCAGTGGATGAAGAAAGGCAAAGAATTATAAATGCACTCCACTCTTTGTGATTTTTAAAAAAATATTGTAAAATATATCCTCACAAAAAAAAAAAGTCAAAAGGCATCAAAGAAAAGTTATTTTTTTTTTTTGCATTTTGCTGTAATTTGACTTTCTAACTGACTGGTCACCAACTCATCTTCATTTTGCATCTAATATGCCCCTTATTATCAGCTTCATGTACCGGGAAGTGATTAATGCATGCCTCCATCCAACGCCAGAGGAATGCAGATGGGCATGAACTGATATTGAGGGAAAAAGAAGAGTAGATACGGCATTCCCAGAGAGGTGCCAACCATAACAATACATTCTTCACAGTTTAGAATCAAATGAGTATCCATATCTAATTAGAACTCTGTTCTAGGAATGCAAGTTAATTCATGCATAGTTTCAGCAATTTGACAAGATGGCAATAACAGTTTTTTCAAGTGGTATCAAGTTCAAGGAGATCCATTCGAAAATATGATGAGGAGACAGGAGGTAGGAGAGTAGATTCAAGTTAGCAAGCCAGGGCACAGAACAGCCTTCTGGGGGCCTCTGGTCCAGGTGCGGAGATGTCAGCATGGAGAAAACTCAAGGACTGAAAGAAAGTGCTAAGTAGAAGGCCTGTCCTTGCCTCAGCAATGATCAGAAGGCTTGCCACGAAACCGCCAAACTTTTTCTCCATATGCCTAATGAGAGTACTCAAGACCATTTTTCAAGACATACTGTTTAATGGAGTAAAACATTTTGCTACAGTGCTAGTTACAGTCTGTTTGTCTCTACAGGCTAATGTGCAGATAGTGAGCAATTCATTTGACAAGGTGAATGGAAACTAAAGAGTGTGGGAATTAACGTGCTGCCCCTTAGCATTGTTCATACCCTCATCATCTCTTTTAGTATTGTAATGGTCCTTTGCCCACTGCCCCTGCTTCCAGTCCACTGTCACAGTCATCCTCCTGAAATGTAAATCTAATAGCCTCACTGCTTAAAAGCCTTCAGTGTGTCCCATTACCATGAGGTTAACCCCAAATATCTGAGTGGTATGTACACGGCGCTTGCCCCTGTTTTGTGTGTGTGTGAGTGTGTGTTGCATTCTTTTATTATTGTTCAAGTACAGTTGTCTCCATTTTCCCCATCACTCCCCCACCCCAGCCATCCCCACTTGTCCTTGTTTTCTTTTCCAGCTTCTCTAACTACCATCCCCACTCTTTCTTTCTTTAATCATAGAAAACTGCCCCCTGTTTAATGACCATTCCAAGCTCTTTCATGCCTTTATTCCTTGGCTCTTACTGTTTTTTCATGTCTAGAATATTCTAACCTTTAAACTGCTGAAATTCCCCATGTCCTTCAGGGACTGGTTCAAATCTTGTTTCTGGGTAGTTTCGTCCAACCTTCCAAACTAAGCTTTCTTTAAAGACTTTGTTTACCTTCTTTTTGACCTTTTCATAAAACTAAAAATTTAAATTGTATATTTGTTTGCCTCCTTTATGAATCTGTGATCTCATCAGAGACAGGGAATCTAACTGTCTCTGTTATCCCAAGTACATAGTAAATTCTCAAAATATTTTTGTCTAGTGAATAGATAAATATATCATTTGGTATTAGGCTTGATTCAATATGATAAAAATTTGAAAATATATGACTCATACAAGATAATGAATTGATTGCTTTCTTTTTTCCTTTTTTTATGCTTCACATAAAGAAAATTCTTAGATAGGCCATTCTCTTTTTCTCCCAGTCAGGAGAATCTCAACTAAATAT
>VMDR010025119.1:0-14661 GCA_007922815.1 Macrotus californicus | reverse complement strand
TTTTGAATATTTACACATGACTTACTAAAGGATCACAAATATTTATTTGTGTTTTAATATTTATTCATGGTTTTGAATAAGTAAAACATTAAATGTTAAATATTATATGACATCTAGATAGAGGGAGGGGGAGAGAGAGAGAAAGAGAAAGAAACTGATCATGTAATAAGACTCTGAATGGCTACCAGCTCTCATGGAGGCAGTACACCATGGAAAGAACATAGGATGGGGGGGTCAGACAGACAAGGTTTCAAAAGTGGAACCTGACATTGTTAAGTGCAGTCATTTCAGGCAGGAATTCCATATACTTAAGTATCCGTTTTCTCACCTGTAAAACAGGAATACTAATAGCTCCTGTTGGTAGAGTTTTGAGAGACCACGTAGTAAAGGGCTGGCACGAAGGAGGGGTTCACAAAAGATTAGCTTGCTTTCTCCCATCACTGGAGCTAATTTTTATGTCTTTCATTTACTCCGAGTTTTCTACCTGTCACCATCTGGCAACTTTTATTCAGTCTTGCTGATGTGCTGACAAGATAGATTTTTTTTCCCTCTTTCACATTTCAAACTTTTGTTTCATATCTCAGCCTATTGTTCAGCTGTGATTGCATTTCTCTTCCATTTACAGGGGACAGGAAAGGAACTATGAAACAGGTTAAAGGATCACAAGTAAAATTAAATGGCCTGCAGCATAGGTTAAGAAGCAAATACCAATTAATGCAGCCCAGTTGACGTAAAAGTGAGACCGAGGCTGAGAAATCCATTCCTTTACTTCACCTCACAACGTTGTGTTTGTTGAGGGTCTGCTTGGTGTGTGACAGCGTTCCAGATGTTTTAAGTACCGGATGTTATTTTTACTGCCCTTCCTCTCTCTCGACACAACTGCCCCTTTCATTTTGCTTAGGTTGTCCTTTATATCTTGTGCCATTCCCTTTGCCTTCCATCTCATATGTTATATTATTAATATTTGTCACTATACCAGCATCATCCTCCTCATTACTTCTGGGTGCCTGTAGTATTTTGCTTGTGCTTGCTATTTGGTGTTTGTTTTAACCTGCCTGGTACTGGAGGATACGGCGTGTTTCGTCAGGGGTGGTATGCACTGCTCGTAGAGAGCAAGGCTCCTTCCTCACTGCAGTCCCAGAGCCTTGTCCAGGGCCTGGTGCAGAGTAGACACTCATTAGATACTTACTATGGGGAAAGAATGGACAAATCCCTTATTTCCATAAAGAAAAATTTTAAGATGTCTTTGTCTGTGGTTTAAACTTAGCTGTTCTCCCCATGAAAGATCCCTGAGCATGCAATGTGATTAAAAGAGGATTTTCTTTGTTGTCTTTCCTTTATTAAATGTTCAGTGGTAAATTGGCTTTTCCTTGGGCAAAGCAGTCTGTGGAGACCACGCATTTCAGAATACAAAATGTGTGGCTGAGAGATGAGGGTCCCTCTCTTCACCCAGCCCCGACTCACAGGGCAGAGGCTCTGCCCGGGCACAGGAGGCCACTGCACTGATAGCGCAGAAGTCCCGTGTCACAAGAGACAGCTCAAGGACCAGAGGCTACCATCACTGCCCAGAGCCCTGTCCGTAGGGCACGAATGTCATTTGTGCCCCCAGCTCTGAAACGGTAGCTCTGAATTGTGTGCAAGAGGAGAGTAATTCATAGGACCGAGAGCTCTGAAGCTTTCCTCTGAAGGTCGAAACAGAACGTGGGGAAGTTCAAGTCTAAGAGCACTCTCAAAAGCAATGGAGATTTCGGTGGCATACAGTTCAGAGGTGGCTGCTAGCTCTGTGAGAACAGCAGTAAGCCACAGGACTGCTGGTGTGCCAGAGAGGACCAAGGAAAACTATAGCTGGGCCCACCTGGAAGCAGAACAAACCTGAAGTACTGGTATCAAAATCTGCCCCTGCAATGGGCCTAGAATTGAAGTGGATCAGATTATTGAGCAATTTATGACATACACAGTGTCAAAAACAGTAGAGCAGTCAGCTGGCAGCTAGTGAAGCCTAAAACCTGAATATCAGAGGTTTCACACTGTGGGGGAAACAGACTTCTCTCAACGACTGGAGCCCAAGTCACTAAAATAATGCACATTAGAAGGACAAGCCCTGGGGAGGGGGAAGGAAATTCATATCAAAAGATGTTACACCCTGTTACCTAAAATGTCCATTTTCAACAAAAAGATTATGAGAATGCAAAGAAACAGGGAAAGTATATAAGAGAAAAAATAGGATATTTTACTCTCTCTGGTAATTTCTTTATTTCTTAAAGTAACTAAATGGACAAGTCCTTGGTTTCCCAAGAACTTTGTATTAGTGTTATTTTATTCATTGGGATTTGAAGGAGGATACACAGGAGAAAAAAGTCACTAACTGGGCACTTGGAAGAAATGATCTTTTAGGGTGTTTTCCACATCAAGGAAGAGAGAATGTGTCGGAGGGAACAGTAGCTGATCTTGAATGGAAGCTGATGCTGACCACCTTTTTAGTCTTTAGAATGTCCTATTGATTCGAACATGACTATTTCTCTTTTTTAATGTCTCTTTGGATATCATCAAATGAAAGTGCTTTTCAATTCTCCCCCCACCCCCACCCCCACCCTGCCACGCTCCACCTGCGAAACAAAAGCTCTCCGTTGGGAGAGAGGGATTCAGGCACTGGAAAGGACAAGGCCTTGGAGCCAGCACCCGTCCCTCCGTTGGGGAATGGGGAAGGGGGTCAGGGCCATATCATTAGGGGGGCCCCGTGAGAGCTGACTGGTGCGTGGGGGGAGAAAGGGATGTGAGATGATGTTAGAGGAGCCTTTGTGATGTGTGTTGGGGGCGGAAATGGCTATAAAAGGCGGGGGTGGGAGGGTGGGAGGCCCCAGTCCACCTTGAACAGAGAGATGTTGACCTCACTGCAGCTCCTCCTGCTCATGGGATGGATAGTCACAGAGAACTGTGTCTCGATTTGCATCCTCCAAGGTGACATACCGCCAGCCCACTCTTGCTCCCACTCTCTGCCCCTCGGCTGTCCCTCGAGTCTGCACAGCCACCACAGCCGGCGCCTCCAAGAACCCTACCCCACGGTGAGGCTGTCCGAGGCTACTTATCCTGGCACCTCGGTTAGGTTGGGGGCTCTAGGGTGCTACCAGTCTGAGCTCACCAGACCTTCACCCAACAAGGAAGGGCCCTGACCAGGCCTCCAGCATCACAACCTACCCCCACACCCCTGGGGGGCAGAACTCCCCTGACACCATATTCAGCAGATGGCAACTTAAGCCGCCACTTGGACACTCCTCAAGCTTGGACCACTGCCAGACCCAAATCCGAGATCTCTACCTTGGACTTCCACTTCCACAAAGGGTGGCCGCCAACCAACAAGAGTGCCCTGGACCTCTGCCCACCTTCATATGAGCTCTGCGTGGACTCAAAACCCAATTGGGGGCAACCACAGAACCAGTCATAGCATCGAGTTCCCAGTTCACCGAGAGGCCTTTAGACCGACATCTCCCCCATGGATGTCCCGCTTCACCTAGAGCAGTCAACGACTCAACTCTCTCTCCTGACTCCAGGACCCCACTCACATGCACACTGGGAAATAAGCCTCGACATTCTCCAAGGGGCCCAGGATAGCTCAGGAGGGGAGCTGGGGTGAAATGTGAGCCACCTCCGGGGTGGAGCTTACCTGAACCAGCAGGTCTTCCATTTCTGCTGCTCACGCTTAATCTCGTGATTTTTATTGTTTCTGTCATGGGAAATTATCACACCACAAATCCTCATTTTGACTTGAAAATAAAAGTACTGTTCCTTTTTCAATGGAGGGTCAACTGTTTTCTTTGGCATATCTCTAGCTTTTTACAGGTGTCTTCTCATAACAGAGGAGCTCTGGGGCCGTCTGAATTTGTCATGATTCCATGAGAGTTACGCATGCAGGTTAGAGCTGGGGCTTGGGGGGTAGTTGGGGGAGGGGCGAGAAGAAGGAAAGGGAGGAATGGGTCCATCTCCACAAGTGCAGATTAGGAAGGCTTCTATGGCCAGCATCAAATGCCAGATTCTAAGGGGGTGGGACACTTATTTGGATCTATCTGAAAATAGTGATAGCAAAGGCACAGCTGCAATAAACAAAGGCATCGTCATATTTTCAAGGTCATGCTGCCAGCCAAATGAATTCAAAATGGCATATCAGGCATCTGCCCAGCTAGACTGATTATAACATTCTTTTATGCTGTAGTAAATGAAGAAAATAATAGGAACATGGAAAGAATCATCAGAGGTTAAAAAAAAACATACAAGATAAAAATCCAAGTGCAGCTGTGACAAAAAAGACATCTTTGCAATCAGTCCACAAATGACTGAGATAACTCGGAGAAATTATTTAGTACTCTGGAAAACATTGCCATGGAATGATGGAAGGGCCTGGCAAGAGAAATTGTCAAAAGACTGGCATCAATCATGGTTAAGTGTGCGTCTCTGCCGATTACATGTACCCCTCAGCAAGCCTGCCAGAAACAGATCCCTGACACCACTGTGACAGGGATGGGTAACTGAGGGTGATGGATGGGGCAGCCGCTAACATCTGCGACTCCAAGGAGCTGCTCGCCACTGCTGAGTGTTTTAAATTCAGAGTGATTGTGATCCAGGTATTAATTCCTTGAAGCTAATTGTACACAGAGAGAGGAGACTTTCTCTGTGTGTGTGAACTTACCCCTCATTATTTCCTAGAGAAACCAAAGGTTTGTAAGATTAAGGTCTAAAGTATCCCAAGAATCTACAAAGAAAATCCTTTAGAATTTTTCTCAAGAATGATAACTACCACATTTTGAGTGACTATATACTTCATATTATTTCAAATCTAACATTTACCACACGAGGTAGGTAGTAACAAACCCATTATATAGCTGTGGAAACAGGCCTGGAGAAATGGTTATTGGCCTGAGGCTACCCAGCCCATAAGTAATAGATTTTCCGCCAGAATTCTGGACTGACTCTTCTCTTCCCGCTCTCACACCACCTTCTCCCAAAGAGCTGCTGACAACACACTGCACACAGGGTCTGTTAAGAGATTATGCAACTGCCAGCTGAGCAGTGATACCTTAGACGTGAACTCATTGTTTAGACCAATTAGGTTTTACAGAGACTTGACAACTCAAAAATAATAATTCAGCTATAATAATTCAGCTTACTATTAACTCCTGTCTTCCTGTCATGAAGCCAGACCTGGTCAGGCCCTGTCCAAGTTCTGCATGTGCCAAAAAAAGTGCCATTGGCCCTCGTGGAGTGGCTCAGTTGGTTGGAGCGTCATCCTCTGTGCCAAAGGGTTGTGGGTTCGATTCCCAGTTGAGGTGCATGTAGAGGCAACCTGTCAATGTTTCTCTCATACATCAGTGCTTCTCCCCCTCTCTAAAAATATCCACGAACATATCCTCAAGTGATGATTAAAAGAGCACTATTGTTCATATGCCTATTAACTGCTTATCAGGTTTATCATCATCTAGAACAGCAGTTTTCAACCTTTTTATCTCACAGCACACTAACTACTAAAATTCTACAGCACACCAAATATATATTTTTTGCCAGTCTGACAAAAAATAATAATTTTGATTAATTCACACTAGACAGCTATTGGGGTGTTGGCTATTATGTTTTATTATTGATGACCTAAAGGGAAAGAGGTCAATGTCCCTGATGGAACAGTCAGGTGTTGCATGTTTTAAAGATTCTTTTGGCACACTGATTGAAAATCGTTTGTCTAGATCACTACTGTCCAACAGAAAGAGAAAGCAAGTTATAAATGCTAGTCACAATGTATTTTAATTTTTTCTAGTAGCTATGTTTTTAAAAAGTAAAAACAGGTGGAATTTACTTTAGTAATAGATTTTACTTAACTCATTCTATCCAAAGAGTATTTTGATATTTAATCAACATAAAAATCATTTATGCCTTCATACAGAGCGTCTCGATTTGAACTAGCCACATTTTGAGTGATCAATAGCTATGACATTGGCAGCCGAGTTCCTGGTAGTGAATGACTTGGCTTAACTGACACAGCTTGCTTTGTTCAAACCAAACCTCTCTATCTGTCGATCTGTCTGTCCATCACTCTATCAACTGACTGATGTATTCATACATTTTTCTCAAAGAATTCGAAGGGAGCTAACACTCCTCTAAATATTCACTTCACCTGCATCTTCTGAAGCTCTGATCATCTCAAACTTTGGAAAGCCTGCCTACAACATTGGGACCCCTTCCTCTTCTGGCTTCAGCCATCTAGCTGTTGTCCAGAAGTTTATGCGTGGCGCTGAGAGAACTGGTGGTTTTCTTCATCAATTGTCCTTCTTTGTGATATTCACTCATCATGAGCTGGTGACTCAATGACTTCTCACGAAGTGAGCTTATGTAAGTGACCAGTGCCCAGATCAAGAAATCCTACCAGCACCTACATGTCCTCTTCCATGCTTTGGTCACTGCCCCCTCCAAGGTAACCATTATCCTGACTTCTAATGCCACAGACCAATTTTGCCTGTTTTTAACATCATGTAAGTGAACTCTTCAAGGGCTTACTCTTTTATATCTATGTTTTTAATATGTGTGAGATTCACTCATGTTGCTATTTGTAGTTTTAGTGCTTTCATTCTCATCATTGTAAAGGATTCCTTTGTAAGACTGTTTTAAAGCTGATTCATATACTCCACTGTTAATGGATATTTGGATTCTTCTAGTTTCTTACTGCTACAGTCCCTGCTGTTATGAACATTATTTACACGTCTTTGGGTAGGGAAAAAGAAAGTGTAGCCCTAACAGGTATGGCTCAGTTGGCTGAGCATTGTCCTGCAAAGCAAAAGGTCACCAGTTCAATTCCCAGTCAGGGCACATGCCTGGGCTGCAGAACTGGTCCCCTGTTGGGGCACGTGAGAGATAACCAGCTGATGTTTCTCTCTCACATTGATGTTTCTCTCCCTCTTTTTCTTCCTCTCTTCCCCCATCTCTAAAAATAAATAAATAATCTTAAAAAAAAAGTGTGTGTGTGTGTGTGTGTGTACAATTCAGGATCATAGTCGATGGTGCCTGTGGTAGGTAGAATTATGCCCTCTCCTCCCACCCCAAAGATATCAGGTCCCATTCCCTAGAACCTGTAAGTTTTACCTTCTAAGGAGAAGGATCTTTGCAGATCTGATGAAGCTAAGGATCTTGGAATGGAGAGATTATCCTGAAAGTCCTAAATTCAATCACCCATATCCTATCAGAGGGAGGCAGAGGGAAACTTCACACACAGAGAAAAAGGAGATGTGAAGATAGAAGCAGAGATGGGCATGATGCAAGCCCAAGGCAAAGAATGTCAGCAGTCACCAGAATCTGGGAGGGGAAGGAACCAATTCTCTTCCAGAGCCTCTGGAGGGAGCGCAACCTGGCCCACACCTTGCTTTCAGCCCAGTGGTGCTGATTTCAGACTAATGGCCTCCAGAACTGTGAGAGAATTTATTTCTACTGCTTTACACTCTCCAGTGTGTGATCATTTGTTATGGGACATGAACAGTGCTAAGTAATTTTCCCAATGACAATTTTCTGTTTCAAAGAAAAAAAATAAACCTTAGTTCTCTAATTACCAACAGTACTAAAGTGCAAAGTACAAGCTCTAAAGGGCAAAGTTTAAAAGAAAAGAGTATATCGTCACCATCACCATGTTTTTAAAAATCATAGTAGATTCAGCAAAAACTGGATCGGATGCCTTTGAAGCAAAACTTTAATACTTTCTGTGAAAAGATGAAAATAAGAGAAGATATGAAACATCTTTATACATAGAAAATGAAGAGCTAGAGCCTAGAATAAATGCAATAGCAGAAAGAAATCTTTCCTGTGTTAAGAGAAGAGCTATATATTGCATAAGCTTACTCCAGACAAAAGTAATTGAGACCTATTTTTAGATGAAAACTCGGAAGAAGTCGTGAGGCACAAGGATAGAACAAAACATCTTATTGGTGTAGGCCAGGTTAAAGAAGACAGTTCTAACAAAGAGACAATCAATTTACCACAAACTTCTTTTCTGTAATGTTATATTCCAGACAATAATAGAACAATACCTGACGTTCTAGTAGAAATGCTATGGCCCAACTATTCTTACATAAAGGCAACAGAAAGACATTCTCAGATATTTAAGAACCCAGAAAATATACTACCCATATACCCATCTGGAAGAAAATATATTTAATCAGTTGTCATGAAGCAAAACCAAGGACTCCAAAAATTATGAAGTCATAATATTAAAGGGCCAGGCAATACTAATATTTTAAAACATCTAAATAGTGTTATAAAGCTGTTTAAAAACTGAGTGGAAAACAAAAGATAATTATTTCTTAGAAAGCTATATAACTTATAAAATAATTCCATAACTGTTATCTAAATCTTCATACCAAAATACAAGATCGGTATCATGTATCTATCTCAAGGACTCCTACGAAGACTCCCTCTGCCAGTCCTGATGCACCATCGCCTAGAACCCTTGGCATCGTTCCCGACCTGTACGTACAGCCTCACCAACATGGCCTACAAAAAGACCATCAGAAATGATGTATTCTGTGTTTTTGTTCCCCCACCTCTCTATCTCAACCTAAGTCACTTTAAGAAGTTGAGGACTTTGAGGTATAACGTCTTAGCTCTAGGTCTAAAGACTTAGAGACTTTGGACTCCATTCTTCTAACCAGCTTGTCCTCTGGCATCTACTTTCAAACTCCAGCTAGAACGTATCATTACCAATAACTCCACCTCCTCCAAAAATTTGATGTCAGATACACCAGCCACCAACTGTCAATCTCTTTACTGCTCATTTCCTCAATATACATTCCAACAACTGCACAAATTTACCTGCATATATTGATATATCTCTGGCTCTCTTGCCTCTCTCTCTGTCTCTCACTCTCCATTTTACTGATCTGACAAACATATCAAAGCTGATTAAATTCCGTTGTCAGCATATTCCCACCAGCGCTCAGATGGCTAAATGGAGCAGGTGAGAACAGCCACGCTGGCCTGTCTATCTTTAACTTCATATCCACAACCTCCAGAGGGCTTTTACCCCTGGCAATCTTACTACATTTCTCTAGTCCATTGACTGTCCCTCTCCTAGACAACTGTTACACCCTCTCCCAGGTCCTCTAACTCTCAGCACTCCCTCTCACTGTTTATTCTCCGCTGGAGATTTGACTCCTGTTGTACTGAGAAAATAAAAGTACTGAACATGGAATTCTGTCATTCTTCCACCAACACATCTTTCAGCCCATCTGCATCTCTCCCCAAATATTCTCCTTCTGTTTTTATGTTTGAATGCGCAGTGGATTCCAACCCCCGATAGCAATTATTTCTCATATCTCCTGCATCATCAATTTCTCCCTCCCTTCTGGATATTCTCATCAGTATACAAACTATAATACCGCTCACGTTAAAAAGTAAACATAAAAGCTTTCTTTGACTCAAAACCCCCCTCAGCTATAATCCCATATGTCTGTTCTCTAGAGAAAAACGCAGTGGAAGAATTGGTTGCAATTGCTATCTTCACGTTCTCTTCCCTGTTCTCTCTCACGTACATTTTTTATCAGGCTTTTGTCTGCACTGCATTCACTTAGCTCATGTACAGGTAGGTACACAGTGACCCCCATGTGGGCAAAATTTGATTGCCACTTCCTAGTTTTTATCATACTCTGCCTGACAGCGGCATTATGTGTCACCACTCCTTCTTTCTGAACATTTTCATGTGGCTGCTGATTCCTCTCTTCTAGGTTTTCCTGCCATAGCACTGGCTGCTTCTTAGTCTCCTCCTTCCCTTCCTCACCTCCCAACCTCTGAGCATGGAATTGCTGCAGAGTTCACTCTTCTGATCTATCTGTACAGATCAATTTACACTCAAGTAGTACATGAATCTCATACCATAACTTTAAATACTCTCTAGGTGTTGATGAATCCATAAATTTATTTTTCCCATGTATAACTTTCCCTTGAAGTCTAGATTCTCATTTCCATGGCCTGCATATCCAAATTGCAGGCTGAAAATCCAACCAGGATGTGCAATAGGAAATGCACATAGGTAATATGCCCAGGGTTGCTCTTTCCATAGAGTATACTATCCCAATTAATGGCAACACTATTCTCTCAGTTATTCAGGCCCAAACCCCTGGAATCTTACATCTTCTCTCTCTCCATTCTGCATCCAAACCATCAGCAAATCTTATTTGCTGTTTTACTTTCAAAGTGTATCTTGAATCCAAGCACCATTTCACCACCATTATTCTTTTTCTAGATCTCTCCAATGATGCCTTGCTCTCACTCTTTCCTTCTGAAGTCCACTAATAGACACAATTATACTTTTAAAACAAAAGTCAGATTCAGTCACTGCTTGCCTCAAACTCTGCAATGGCTCTTTACTCTCTGCAAGACAAAAGTTGTTTAAAGTGGCCTGGAAGGCCTTACATAACCCTTTCATCAACTCTGTGACCTTATACCCTACAAGTATTCCCTAGCTTTCTTACCCCCAGCTACCCTGCCTCCTAACTGTCCTTCAGTGAAAAGCTCTAACCTCAGAATGTTCACTCTGCCTAGGATGCTCTTCCCCAAGATATCCACGTGATCTGCTGCCTTTCTTCCTTCTGGTCCTTGCATAAATGTTGCTTTCTCACAGAGCCTTCCCTGAGCACCTTGAATATAATTTCATCAACTCTCACCCCCTGATGTTCCACATCCCTGGTACCCTGCTTGATCTTTTTCCATAACACATATCACCACCTGATGTTATACTACATCTAGATCTTATGTACATCTATGTTTGCTAGCTATGTATTCAAGAGAGATAGTTATTTCTTAGGGCAATAACTTTATTTTTTCATGTTCTATGTCTATTTTCTAGAACTTATTAGTAATCAGTAAATATGTTCTGAATGAATGAAGGAAAAAAAGCAATTGAGAAGGAAGGAAGGAAAAGAAAGGAAGGGAAGGGAAGGGAAGGATGGAGGGAGGGAAGGAGCAAGGGAGGGAGGGAGGAAGCTGACCAGACTGAGATGGTGGAGTAAGAGCTCATATGGGGGGTGGAGCTAAACTTCCTATTGACTTTCACTCCGATGATGGCACCTTATGATGATCACAATTAGAGAAATACTATTTTTAAATTGTATTTTGAACTCTGGCTGGTGTGGCTCCATTGGTTGGAGTGTCATCCCATACACCAAAATGTTGTGGGTTTGATTCCACTCAGGGCACTTACCTAGGTTGCAGGTTCCATCCCTGGTCCGGGCGCAGACAGTCCTCTCTGGGGGCATATGGGCGGCAACCAACTGATGCTTCTGTCTTGCATCGATGTTTGTCTCCCTCCTTTCCTTTTTCCCTTCCTCTGTCTCTAAAAGCAATGGAAAAATGTCCTCAGGTGGGGATGAAAAATTATATTGTATTTTTAAATATTAACTACTAGTAGTATATAAAATGGAGCATATATTTTCCACTGCAAGTTATAAAAGCAAAAGTATAAAAAGGCTCATATATCAAGACAATTTTAATGAGATAAACTCCCTATTAAGACAAAAAATTTCTGATCAAATAAGTAATCAAAATTCATGATTGTTATTTAAAGGAGCTAGACATGAAATTAAGCTATGAAAATAGGATGGACAAAGGTCTCTCAGTCACATACAATAAAAAAGCTGAGTCTGCAATATTCATGTTGGAAAAACATTGAATTTAAAATAAAAGCATTAAACAGGGCGAAGGGAGTTCCTTTATGATCAGAATGACATGGTGTCAGCTTTGTGGTCAGGTTAACAGACACAAGGACTTCCGGCCTGCTGGCACTCGCTCTCTGTCCACGTCTCTGTCTCCACCATCACCATCTCTCACGTGCTCTCTCTGATGAAACAAGCTGCCATGCGCTGAGATGCCCTACAGAGAGGTGCAGATGACAGGAAACTGAAGGAAACCTCTGGTCAGTAGCCTGCAAGGAACTGAATCCTGACACCCCAAAACCATGAGTGAGCTAGGATCCTCCCCAGGCCTGAAGATGACTGGCTGTAGCCTTGGGCAGGACCCAGAGACTGAACCCTAAGTCACACCCGCATGCACAGAAACTGTGAGACAAAAATGGTATAGTGGCTGTTTTAAGCCACTATATTTTAAGATGATTTGTTATACAGCATAGCATGATACATGGGTCGAAAGTAAATAAAAACTGGTTGAAATTAATAACCTGAGGATAATGCACATCAAAAGTTATGGAACATAACCATAACTGCCTAGGGCAATGTTTGTAGTCTTAATTATTTTACTAAAACATGATAAAATTCATAAAAATGAATGAACGAAGCATTAAACCCAGAAAGCCATTAAAAGATCAAAAAAATAAACCTAAATAGGCAAACTTTTTGCAAGTAAAAAGATGTACATGCATAGCATAAAGAATAAGAAAAGCAATTTGTGGTCATAAGGTTATCTTAGTTAACACTGCAAGGTCCCTCGAACCATCCCTCTCCAACACACAGACATAGAAAAATATATATAGAAACCAGATGTACATGACAAATTAATGAAGAGGAAACTTAAAGCCAAGGCTAGGAGTGGTGGCTAAAGTCAAATGGGTCATAGTGATGACAGAACCAAACACATGGACCAAATCCATGAGGCCTCAACGTTTGCCTGGACACAAGAGTGTAGGCTTCAGACCGAGTGCATGGCATGGAGGAAGTACGAACTTCCTGCCTAAAGTCAGGAATACAAAAGACCATCCTTTCCATGACCTATTTATGCTGCTGGCCAGTGGGTGTGATATGGAACCAAATTAGAAAAAGGATCACATGCAAAGGATTGAAACATTCAAGCCTTCTCAAAAAGCAAAAATAAAAAATGGGTGAGGAAACAAGTTTGCACCATACATAAGTGGAAGGAACTCCGAGCCGAGACATGTGCACAAAACTGGCCCAGAGAGGGAAACTCATTGGACCCCAGGAAAGGCAAACGCCAACGCCCTGTAGAGACACATCAATTGGTGTTCACTGGGCCATGCTGAGAAGCAGCCCTCTTCCCTAGCCTGGAGAGGGCCTCAGAGTTAAAACTTTCCAAAGACACACGAATAAAATAGTCGACTATAATAGAAAGTTTATAGATATTACAAATTAAGGAATCCAGGCATAAGAGAGCAGTAAAAAGGTTTATGTATCGATATATTATCTACAACTGTACCATGAGGTTTGCATTTATTTCTCTCTTTATTTCTTTATTTTAAACATACATATGAATATTCTGAATATTTTAAAGTCATATATTATATTTTAACTTATATGTGCCTTTATATATAAAATATTGAGAGATGAAAAAAGAAATAGAAACTTTAGGGTATTTTTTTTTTAGAAATAGAGCTCTAAAAATGAAGACCACAGACTTTGAAAGTTAAAAAATTTCCCTCTCTCTGCGGGTTGAACAGAAAATTAGACAGCTGGAGAGAATGTAACAAACGGATGGGAAACTAGAAATCACCAAGAAGTCAAAAGAGACAAAGGCGTGGAAAGTATGTAAGAGGATAGAGGAAATAATAAGAAGCCTTAAAATATATCTGAGAATTTCCAGAAAGAAAACAATAGAGGGAGGCACCGGCGAAGAGATAATATGTAACTAAAAGAAAGCTAACTCAAAGGAGAGCGCCATTTTTAAGATGGAAATCCACACCACATCCATAAAGGAGAAACCAAAACCAAGTCATGACGGCAGCTGCAGGATAGCAAAGACAAAGAAAGTGGGAATAGTTGTCAAAAGTAAAAGCCCGTTACCTGAATAGGTAACATAATCAGATGGATAGCAGTCTTTCCATTAGTAAAAATAAGAGAAGCAAAAGTAAGAACGTCTGCAGAGCAGTAAGTGGAAAATAACTCTCAACTACTGCACATTCCCACTCACAATGTAGGGAGGTCCCAGTTTCTCCGTATCCTTGCCAACACCTATTTTGCCTTTTTCTATTATGAAAAAGCTCTCCTAGAGGGTATGGAATGGTGTCTCATTATAGTTTAATTCACATTTCCCTGATGACATGATATCAAATATCTTTTCCTGGGCTTATTGGCCATTTGTGTATCTTCTTTGGGGAAATGCTTATTCAAATTATTACCCATTTTCAAACTGAATTATTTGTGTTTTTATTATAGACTTGTACGAGTTCCTTCTATGTTTTGTATATGAGTCCCTTACCAGACATGTGGTTTGCATACATTTCCTCCCACTCTGTGGGCTTTTACTTTCTTCACGGCATCATTGGAAGCACAGAACCGTTTAATTTGGAAGAAATACAGCTTATCTGTTTTTTTTTCCTTTTGCTGCTTGCGCTGTTAGTGTTGTGTTCACAAAACCATGCCGAACCCGAAGTCACAAAGTCCTGTATTTTGTCCTAAGAGTTTCTAGTTTTAGCATTTGCACTTGGGTTTAGGTGTTCGATCCATTTTGAGTCCATTTTTGTAAGTGGTGTTAGACATCCGCTTGTTCCCGTGCTGTTTGCTGAAATGACTGTTCTTTCTCCTCCTGAAGTGTCTTGGCACCCTTGTAAAAAAAAATCGACCATCAACGTGAGGATCCCCTTCTGGACTCTCGGTTCTGTTTTATTAATCCTTCTGCCAGGACCCCACTGTCCCGATTACTGTTGCTTTGTGGTTCAGGTTTGAGACTGGAAAGTGC
>VMDR010025118.1:0-14659 GCA_007922815.1 Macrotus californicus | reverse complement strand
GTCCTATGTACAATGTTTCTTGTATCTTGTATCTTCTTCAATAAATGTCTCTATTTTCCATATTATATGGCTGGGTACCTTCTGGACAGACCTAGTATATGTGTGTAGTAAGTGCTCAATAAAGACTTAACAATTGATTGAAATTAGAATATAAATAAATACTTTCACGACAGAACTGTCCCATCCTTCTTTGTTAACCCTGGGTCAATCACAGTAGTTGGTATTTAGCAGGTACTTTAAAATTCCTTGTGGAATGAAAATATGATTTTCAAAGCACGACCATGAATTTCCAGATTATCAATGCATAATCCGATCTGACATAAAGTGGAGAATATTGTAAAATAATGATTGTACTACATAGGTATATTGTCCTCTATATTCTTTGACTCACTTCTCAGAGTTGCCCAGATGGTATGAAATAAAAGGGGGATTCAGAGAAGTATCCTTTAGCACATGGGACTTTATGAGTCAAATTGCGGGGAAAATCTGACTTCGTGTGGACTTCTATTTTGTACGTCATTCTTCTTCCATAGGCTCAGCTAGAATGATGTCAGTTCTGGAATGATGGAGTTCCGGAAGTCAAAATTGTGTGGGGGAATGGATCCAATACTACTGACTCATACTCTGTGGAAGAAATCTACACCAAAGTCTGGATGAGATAATTTGGTTGTGAGTGCTAGGGATATGAGTGCTGATCACAAAGGAAAAAGGGCAACCAATGTGTAAATTTTTTCTTACGACTTCCTACTCACTTAAGGATAGTATGAGATATGATCGAAAACCTTGCTGACGCTTAATGCATAACCGTAGCCAGTTTTCAGAAAAAAAGTCTGGCTGAAAAGAAAAAGGAAAGTTTCCAGCCCCTTTGTTTTACTAATATGGTCACACTTTGGCTCCTGGTGGGTTTGAGAAACTTTGAAAGGGTATCTTGGTGGTGAATTATTCTGCAGTCTCAGTGTTGGCTGAACCAACAAAGTGTGAAACCTCTAGTTTGCATGTGCAGCCTAAGGTGTTTTACAGGCAGAAAAGAGAGAGAAATGTCTTCTTTGACAAAGTTTGCAAGACAGGAAAAAAGTCATAAAAGAATGTACTATTGCAGTGACAGTATTCTGAACCAAAGAATTCTGTGTTGAAAGATGAAAACTAGTACTACTAGATTCACTTCTAGCCTGGGATGCAGGGCCAGTTACATAATTTGCAGGAACCTGTGCAAAATGAAAATGGGGGTCCCTTGCTAAAAAACTATTAGGAATTTAAGGGAGGTAACAATAGGACATTAAACCAATTATGGGCTGTTCTAAATAAATGTGGGGTCCTGATAGAGGGTTGCAGGTTTCAAGTCCATGAACTTGAGCCTGTTGGGATTTCTCACCAAGAATTTTAAAACTTTTATTTGAAGTCTTACTATTTTTTTAAGGATGTAAAGAATAACTATTATTTCACAAATTCTACAGAAAAAAAAAAAATCCCAGAAACCAAAGCCTGATAAAATGGGATGGTTTGAATTCACATATCTAACACAGTTTTAGGCACATACAAAAAACCAAATGGGCACTGACTGATGGGGGGACAGGTCGATTAGAGAAAGGGCCCTGGTTCTATGCCCAGCTTTGCATTTTCCAGTTGAATGAATTTCAGCACAACACTTTGCTTTTCTGGGTCTTGATTTACAAATCTAAAAAGTAAGGGAAGAGATAATAAATAATGTTTAAAATTTCATAATCCTATGTTGTGCTTGAAGATGCCATCAAGTGTCAGTAGAGCTTGAATATTGGCCATGTAGTTACTTGTCCTAGACATCTTTTGCATATTGTAAGCACCTTTCTAATCTGGGGATCCCGCAAGAATGGCATGGTGGGCATAATGGGTCTGTCTCATCATCAACAGATCCAAGGAGTTGAAAGGAAACTCTAACTACAACACCAAAATGCCACAAAACCATAGTTATTAATACAAACTAGCATCTCGGTCTATCTGTCACCATCTCGTTAAAAAAAAAACTTGTGAAAATACGTAATCCTGATGAGACTCCAATTAGGTATAAATACCAGCGGCAAAAGGAGATGCAGTACATTTTTCTGATTGTCTTCAGATTGGCTACTCAAAGAGAAAGATCAGCTGAGTCCTTTGGACCTGATCGACTTACAACTGAAGCTACTGACTTCAACGACTTCGCCTGACTCTCTCCAAAACAATGAAATACACAAGTTACATCTTAGCTTTTCAGCTTTGTGTGATTTTGGGTTCTTCTTGCTACCTCTGCCAGGAGACATGGGTTAAAGAAGTAGAAAACCTGAAAGAATATTTTGTAAGTATGACCTTTTAATAATACTTGTTTGTGTTTGAAATGACTGAATGTTGACTTGGAATTGTATCCATGATAGGCTGTCATCTCTAGTCCACAGTCATTTTGAGACTTAGTGTTATTCTGGCTGTTGACTGGATGAGTTTTTAGCTAAATGATCTAGATTTTTGCTTTAACCCTCTACTCAATTTGCTATCAAGACTAAGAAGGCATTCATGAATCTTTCAAAAGATGGGCATATATGACATAAAACAGGTTGATGTTGATGATTTTGTGGTAAGAATCCATTCAATTGAGATGTCAAGTAGCATAGACATTGAAAAAAATGAGTGGTTACCAGTTTACAATTTCTCAGACTACCATGATAGCAATAGTGAAGTGTCAAGATCAACATTAAAAATGAACATCTGAAATAATTAATCAATTAAAGAAGGTAAGGTTCTTAAAACTTTGGCTTTAAAAAATCACTTATAGGTGTTTTTCTCCAAAAAGTGGTTTTCAAATTTGACTACCCTATCTATGATATCTATGAATTACCCTTGAACTCAGTCCCTTGCTGAGATTTTCTAGGAGTTATAATCTCACTTGTATTTAAATTTTTTTTTGTTATATGAGTTTCTTTTAAAATTTGATTTATTATTAATTAAAGTAGTTTTTGTATTTTAAATATTTTATTTGTACAAAATTTAGCTGTTATAATAACTGCTATACTTATATTCAAACTTTCACAAGCTATTTTATTCTCACAATATCAAATCAAATCTCTCTCATACACATACCCATCTTCTAAAGCGGACATAATACCAAATAGGAGGAACACAGGTAGATATTATAAATATCTGTGCCATAGGGGGGCAGTGTTCTATAGTGGGATAGTTGTTGATTTTTTTTACTAGGCTTGAAGACACTTTTTAAAAAACACTGTAGTTATTTGAGATGGTTGAAGTATCAACCTTGTTGAGTTCATTTGTGACGATTCAATTTAAGGGTTATGCTAGAAAACAAGAAAGTTAAAATAACACAATAGTCATTGGCAATATCCAACATAACAGCTTTTGGGAATACTTGCTAGAAGAACACAGGGGGTTGAAAAAAAAACAACGAATACTGTCAACATCTGAATGTAATAAAACATCTTTTTAGGTGACTTATGAACTAATTATAAACCAATTTTTCCCTTTTTTTTTTTCAGAATGCAAGTAAGTCAGAGGTAGCAGGTAATGAGACTCTCTTCTCAAATGTTTTCAAGAAGTGGAAAGAGGTAAGCCGAATATTTCCATTTGGTTGATTTTCTTGTTGCTTATTTCCTGATGGATAAATTTACATCAACCTCTCTTTGTGCTCTTTCCTCCTAAGGAGAGCGACAAAAAAATATTTCAGAGCCAAATTATCTCCTTCTACTTCAAACTCTTTGACTCCTTAAAAGACAACCGGAACATTCAAAGCAGTGTGGAAGTTATCAAGGAAGACCTGCGTGTGAAGTTCTTCAACAGCAGCAACAGCAAAATGGAGGACTTCAAGAAGCTGATTCAAATTCCAGTGAGTTTATCTTGATTCTTTCTTTGGTTTCATTGCAGAGGCTCTTACAAAAGTACTTAATTCCCAGAAATTAGAAATTAGTGACTGGGTACAGTTGTTAAAACTATGAAATAAATCCACGGCCCAAACTTCTCCTTACTCATTCCATTTGTGCTTTTGGGTGATTTTGTCAAGTCAGTATGGGGATTATTTAATTTTGTGGTTTGGGAAAAAGATGACATTATGACTATTGCACAAAGGTGAATGGATAAATCCAGTGAGGAAGAAGTAAAGAAGTTGAGGAGCAGTTCTCTCATTAACACTTGCTTGTGTGATGGAAATTCTCTTGTTTTGGATGGGAGGCTGCGTGTCTTAATGGAAAGAACAGTGGGAGGGGAGAGATTTGTGCTCTCCTCCCAGCTTGACCACCAAGGAACTGGGTGAATTCAGATGAATCATAGGCCTGGCTTAGTTTCCCATCATAAAAGGAACCTGTTGGGTTCACTGTAATTTCTACAGTCTCCTTGGCTCTAAATCTCTACAATGCCATGGATAGAAAATGAGAATGAGGTAGGAGAAAGCTATGGTCTTTGAAAAGGCACTAGGGGCATGGGACTGCCAGGCTCTGGCCAACCTCTCATATTGTACAGCCCAAGAAGAGGTGAGAGTATTTATTTGCTTTCAAAAAAGAAAATAGATAGAACTTATACCTTCTGAAATAGTTGTTTATCAACTTTTGGACACTAGAATATGTATCTCAACTGGAGAAATCATTAGACTCTCAAACTGTGCCTTGAGTCTTTAAAGCTTGAGTGTAGAAGCTGAAAAACAACTTTGAAACATAAAGACAAATCACCTTTACCAAAATTTTATCTAAGAGACAAAGGCTTCCAGATTTGTTTGGATTTGGCTTTGATATAAAGAAATATGAGAAAGGGAGGGGTCACGATATAACATGTACTATCAGGATTTGTGCCCAACTCTTACTGTACCTGGAACTGAAATAAGTACTTGCTCTTCAGGGTTTTTCTAGTCCTGGAGATGGTACAAAAATGGCTTGGAAAAAATTTTAAGACAATTACTACTTTCCACTCATAGTGTTTTCCAATGTTCAGCAGCTCTCCTTTGGTCACAGGCTAGACCTAAAAAGCACTTGTTGCTAACCCAGTGCTGCCCTTGGCTTGCTGCAAGATCTGGATAAGTCTCTTAGTTTCTTGGTGATACTTAGAATACTGGAAAATAAAATTTATCACCTACAAACACACAGCTGATAGGAAATTTTTCTACTTTGCTGTAAGTAGGCCTTGAAAAAAATCTGTCGATCCTCTCCTTCTGGAAGCTCAAAGCCTCCTGCTTCATGATGGGCAATCCTGAGTGAGCTCTCAACCGTTTTCCTCTTTTACTCAATTGTTAATATATTTAAGGCATGTTGTGCTTTTATATGTAGGCTTGCAGACTTGAATCCTCCTAACCATTCTCAGGAATGTGGCAGGGTGGCTGCACTGTTTCTAGCATTAGAAAGAAACATAGTGGCAGAGCCCCAGTGAAAGTAAATGGTCCTCATTTTATTAAGCATGAATTCATCTAAATGTTCCTATTGCCTAGAGTGAGGAAATAGTTCAGTGTTCTGAAATAGAAGGCAGGGTACAGGGAAATTTTCTACAATTCTCAATTTTAAATGTTTATACCAGTAATTACTTATTGCCATATAAAAGTGATTTGTTTTATTTTTAACCCCATTATAGAAATGATGAGACTGACATAATTAGGGGAAATTAAAAATTATAGTATTCATTTGACTTGGACTTGGTATTTACAAGGTACTAAATCTGTCTCAGTGGTTCTCAAACTTTGGTGGGTATCAGCGTCACCTGTGGAGCTTAGTGGACCACACAATGGCCTGGGCCCTCTGAACCTGGGTCTCTGAGTTCTTCATGAGGTCTCCAGGTTACTCCGCTAGACACTGAAGATGAGGACCGTTAACCTATATTAACTCACCTGATACAGCCAAGACTAAAGTACAAAGTGATAGAATTGGTAGAGCACCTAGAAGTCACCTAAAACAGAGGTTCAGGGAGGTTAAGTGACTGGTTCAAAGTCAGAGCTATTGCTCACATGGAATTCAAACCCACATTTTTTGTTATTCCTCTTTAGGGTCTTTTTACGACACCATTTTGAGAATTCTGGAGTAGTCAGCTTAAGGACATATCCCATGCCCCACCATATTACACTATAACCAGCAATTTAATTTTAATTTTCGTCTTAATTACTGAAGAAAGCACTGCTGTATATTAAGGCAATATATTGTCCGTAAATACCATCTTTTTAAAGAAATACATCCATTTTCATGGACCGTACCATCAACAGCGGAAGGTCCTGATGGCTTATATGCCTGAAATTAGTTGTACTGTGTCCTTTTCTAATAGGTAAATGATTTGAAGGTCCAGCGCAAAGCAATAAATGAACTCATCAAAGTGATGCATGAGCTGACACCCGGCTCTACCTTAAGGAAGCGGAGAAGGAGTCCGAAGCTGTTTCACGCCCGGAGTGCCTCAAAATAATCATCTTCCTGCTTGCGATGTTTGAATTTTTAAATTTAAATCTATTTATTATTTAATATTTTACATTATTTATATGGGGAACATATTTTAAACTCATGGTCAAAGTATTTATAATGGCAACATTTATGTAATGAAAATGAGTATCTATTAATATATGTGTTATTTATAATTCCTGTGCCCTATGACTATTTTACTTGACCCTTTTTTTTTTCTGACTGACGAGGCAAAGTTAAATGTTTATAGCACTCTATCTCAGGGGCCACTCGGCAGCCGACCTAAGCAAGACCCTACGGGTTGTGCATTTATTTTACTTGATGATATAATAAACACTTATAAATAAAATGATGCCATCCAGTCGCTGCCTATTGGAGATCATGTCTGCGTTCTGAGCCACTGCTTTAAAGGCATGTCACACAGCACTTGAATGTGTAGGTCCTATGACTTGTCCCCTAGTAAAAACATAGCATCTTATCTCATGCCTGGTGCTTCAAAGTATTGCTGACAATTGTGACTGCATCCACATGCAAAGTATTTTATTTGTCTTGTTTATCAACATTTTATATTTGAATAAAGCATAATTTCAAAACTATTTATGTTGTGTCAGACATTTTTTAAGTAAGGACTATGGTAAATGTACTACATACTAATGAATTATCACAGGGAAAGTCAATTTCAGCTGTGGAAATCTTAGAATTGGATCAAGTCCCATTAAATGTGATGTTTCTCTCCACCGGCAATTTGTTGGCTTCCACTCTCCATTGGGCAGCTCTTTAAGTTATCTTTCCAAAATACAGATTTAACTATGTTACCATTGACCTCAGAGCTTCTACTGTGGAAAGTAGTCCAAATTGTTTAGTTTGGCACGCAAAGATTTATTTATACCCTCTCCCTCAACTTCCCACTGTATCCTTCACCTTGGTATTCCCCGTCTCTTCTGTCTACCTTGGCAAACATCACTGGGTATCAACAGTGAGAATGAGCTTTAGGAAAGAGGCTGGTTTAGAAGCTTGGTTCTACCATTACATTAGAAGTACTGTGAATTTTAATGAATTACTTGTATTCTCTAAGCTCCAGTTTTCTCATCTGATAAAAATGTATAATTGTGCCTTCCTTACAATATTGTGGTGAGAGTTCATTTTTTCATTAAAAAAATACTTATTGAAGCACCTACTATGTGCCTAGTGTTTCTAGGCACCTGAGATAACTTTGTGAACAAAACAGACAAGGATCCCTGCCCTTGGGGAATTTAAAGTTTAACAAGGTGGGGACAGATAATCAACACAATACATAATATGTTAGTAAATGTCATGGCATGTTAGGAGGTGATAGGTGCTATGGAAAAAAAGCAAGATGGGGGAATTGGGAAAAGTCTAAGTAGGGTAGTGGATGGGCTAGTGCCTTAAGTGGAGTGATTGTAGTTGGCTTTATTAAAGAGATGACTTTGGAGGGAGCTCTTGTAAGAGGTAAGAGAGGCAGCTATCTCGATTCCAGGCAAGGAACCATCCTTGTAAAGGCTCTGAAGTGCGGACTTGCTTTGCGTGGCTTAAAGAAGTATCAGCAGACCAGTGTGATTGGAACAGGTGAATAATTGGAGTCAAGAATAGCTCCAATTTTTTTAGCTGAGCAACTGAAAAAATGAAATTGTCATTAACAGAGACAAGGAACTAGAGTGAGCAGTTTAGGGGAGGATAATCAGAAGTTCAATTTTGAACATTAAGTCCATTAGACTTCAAAGTGGAGGTGCTGATTAGGCAATTGGCTAGATCAGTCTGGAGTTGAGAGAGGAGTCTGGGATGTTGACATAAATTTGGGAGTTAAGGCATATGAAGAAGGTACTTAAAGACCTAATACCAGTGGGACTCATAAAGGTCATGAGGTGACATAATGAAAAGGAGAGCAAAGGATCAAGTCTTCAGGAACGCCATCATTAAGAGGCTAGGGGGGTACCAGCAAAGGAGACTGAAAAGATATGTTTAGTGAGATAAGAGGATAACCTAAAAAATGTGATAGTGTGGAAGCCACATGAAGAAAGTGTTTTAGGAATAAACTGTCAAGTGCAGATAAGTCTAGTCAGATGAGGACTGCAAACTGACCACTAGGTTTAACAACATGGAGGGCACTGGTTGTCTGGGAGGAGAACAGTTCTGATGGAGACTGAGGATGAAAGCCTGAGTGAAATGGGACAAGAGAGACCTTAGAGATAAGAGACATGGACAACTTTCTAGATGTTTATTGTGAAAGAGAGCAAGGACAATGGTAGCTGCCAGGATAAGAATGATAAAAAGAAGTTTTAAGTTGTTTTTTTTTTTTTTGGTTGTTGCTTTTAAGATGGGAGAGAAAACAGCATGTTTAGGTATTGATGGGAATGATCTAACTAAAAACAGTAGATAATATAGGTGAGAGAGCAAGGAGAACTGCAGAGTGAGTAAGAGAGGTTACCTGAGGACACAGGAGGAACTGGCTTTAGGCAGGTGCACAGAAAGTTCATCTTTACTGGATTTTGTAAATTCTGATATTGGTAAGTGGATAAATGTGGTGGTGAGAATTTTTTACTGGTTGTTTAAAGTTTTCTCAGTGAGATAGGAAGCTAAGAATTAGGTTCAAGGAAGAAGTGTTGGAGGCTTGGAAAGAACAGAAGAATGAATGGATCAGGGGAGTATGATGTGGATTGCCAGGCAGCCTCTTAACAGTCTCGTGGGGTCAGCAGTCATGAAGTTAAGAGACACCAGTTGGTGTAGTTGAGTGTTTGTCTCTATCCATACAGGGCTATGCATGAGGATACAGACTAGGGAGAGAGTTTCATTTAGCAGACTTTAATTTGGTCTAGCAAGTAGGACAGAAGGAGATACTCATAGCAGCTAGGGAATTGGTGGCAAACTCTAAGCTGATGAAGGAGGAGAGAAAGTATGTCAAAGTTGCTAAAGGAGAGTGAAATGTTTGGATGAAAGAATATCTGCCCTACCTCCAGGTCCAAAAGATAAAAGAGAAAAACAGCCACCATTTGAAGGGGAAGTAGGGGAAGAAGTGTCCTTAGGGGAAAATCAGTTTATCTTCTGAGCATGAGGAAGTTGAGTTATGATGGATTTGGTTAGTGCTGGGTGGTGAATTCCAGAAGACCCAGTGAGTAGGACTAATTGAGGAGGTCATAAAAGGGAAGGTACTTAAAAATGTGCCATGAGTCTGGGACTTCTTATGATCACTGACATTAACAAAAATAATGGATATACTGAGATTAGTTCTGCTGGCTTTAGGACCACAGTGATGCCCAGATTGTGAGGACAGAGAGGGTTAGGTGTCTGGGGATTCCTTCTCAACTATTTCACTTAGTGCTTCCACAACAGCAGAGTTAAGTGAAATACTTCAGGTAAAGGAATCGGTTTGGTCCTTGACAATGATCAGTGGTCATTATTTTGATTATTAGGTAGGTAAGTAACAGTGGGTGAGATTTGATTCTAAAAGTACTGAATCTTTGATGAGACAAGGTTGAAAAGAAATTGGACAACTCTCATACTGGCAGATCTTGGCACACCTGCAACTGATATGAACTGTGGTCGGTGTCTTCAATCTTGTTAGCATTTAAAATTGAAAAAAAAATGATTAAAGGAGACTTTACGATGTCTACAGATGAAAAGCTACTATAAGATAATGTTTAGATTATAGAATCAGATCATACCTAGATGGAAGGGATTGGAAATTCCTACTGTCAGTTTTTAAAAAGATTTTATTTATTTTTAGAGAGAAGGGAAGGGAGAGAGAAAGAGAGGGAGAGAAACATCAATGTGTGGTTTGCCTTTCATGCGCCCCCTATGGGGACCTGGCCTGCAATCCAGGCGTGTGCCCTGACTGGGAATCGAACCAGCAACCCTTTGGTTCATAGGCCGGAGCTCAATCCACTGAGCCACACCAGCCAGGCTGTCAGTTTTTTTGAAAAGTTATTAATCATGAAATGGGAAATGGAACCCCAAGTGGTGGGCCTTGGTCTATGGCTACAGAAACCATCTACTTCTCTGAGGCTGGTACCGGTTAGTGAATTGGTGGCAAATTCTAAGCTGGTGAAGGAGGAGAGGGAGTATGTCAAGGCATAGGAGAGTATTTCAAAATTCCTCAACGCAAGGAGGGACAGTTATTTCCTTAGGCTCATGGCAACAGTGGCAGTAGCCAGGGCAAATAGTGAGGGACCCTCTTGAATAATGTCCCACTCTTGATGACTCTAAAAATATCTGGTACACCCTTGCTGACAGGGTGATTTAGCAATTAGGCAATTGTACTTGAGCATTAACAATGAATTTTGTCTTTTTTTCTCTTCTTCTCCTCACTCTTTCCACCCCTTACCATCCTGAATGATATAATCATTGAAATCATGAAAGCCATTCATTGCCTCAAAATAAGGTAGGCATTTGTAGTTGCCCATGATGGGGAGTCATAACTTAAGCAAAATGAGAAGGGTGTGGATGAAGGGGGAAAATCTTCTGTGGAAGGTATCAGAGCCTGAGTAGAATGAGGAGATTGCCCAAGAAGCAAATGGGGAGAATATTAGTTTTCTAATGCTGTTGTAATAAATTACAACAAACCTAGTTGCATAAAACAACTCACATTTTTGTCTTCTAGTTTTTGAAGTTAGAATACCAAAATCAGTCCCAGTGGATAAAACCAAGGCATCAGTAGGGCTGCATTCCTTTGGGAGGAGACTTTAGGGTAGAATCTGTTTCCTTGCCTTTTCCAGCTTCTGGAGGAAACCTGCATTTTCAGCCAGTGGCTTCATTCTCCTTCTTCAAAACCAGCAGCATAGCATCTTCCATACTCTCTATTATTCTGACATTTCTGCCTCCCTGTGATAAGGACCCTTGTGATTACACTGGGATTGTTTGGATAATTCAGAATGTCTCCATCTCAATATTGTTAACTTAATCATATCAGAAAAGTCTCTCTTTCCATATAAATTATCATTCACAGATTCTGGTAATTAGGATGTGGACATCTTTTGGGGGACCATTATTTAGCCAGTCATAGTGGGCAGCCTGACATGGGAAGTCAGAACTGTAGCAGAGTGAGCAGATTGTCTATGTGGAAGATGGACTGGGGTCATTGTCCACACAAGATAAGAGAATATCCTTGTAGTGGGTAGCCCAGCATGGGGAGTCAGAGTAAAGTAACAATGGCATCCATGAGAGTTCAGGCCATGATGGAAGTGTAGATAGACACACTTTGCCTCCTTGCACAACCAAAAGAAGGAAACAACCAATTTAAAAACAAAAAACAACCAGAACTGTCAGAAAATCAAACTGTATGGAAGTCCAACAATCAAAGAGTTAAAGAAGAAACATTTATCCAGACTGGTAGGAGGTGAGGAGATGGGCAGCTGGGGTGGAGAGGATGTGCAGCAAGGCAGCAGGTGGCAGACTGGTTGGGTGAGGTGGGGTTGGCAGACTGGATGGTCCCACATTTGCATGTGGATAAACAGGGAGGAACAACTGGGGAGTGAGACAGACCACACGACCCAGGGTTCCAGCGTGGGCAAAATGAAGTCTCAGAACCTCTATAAAAACCAGTGAGGGTTCTAGTGGTAGGAGAAACTCCCAGTCTCTTGAAAATGGAGCAAGAGCAGAGCAAGCAGCATTGTTACCTCTCGGACTCCTCCCCCACATACAGCAACAACACAGCAAAGTGGGTTGCCCTGCCCTGGTGAATAACTAAGGCTTTGTCCCTTACAACGTAACAGGTGCACCAAGACAAAGAAACAGAGCCCAAATGAAAGAACAGATCAAAGCACCAGAAAAAGAACTAAGTGACAAGGAGATACCCAACCTATCAGATGCAGATTTCAAAACACTGGTAATCAGGATGCTCACAGAAATGATTGAGTACTGATGAAAAATAAAGGAAGAAGTGAAGTCTATACAAAGGGAAATAAAGAAAAATATACAGGGAACCAACAGTGAAGGGAAAGAAACTAGGACTCAAATCTATGATTTGAAGCAAAAGGAAAAAATAAACATCCAACCATAACAGAATGAAGAAACAAGAATTCAAAGAAAAAGGAGAGGCTTAGGAACTTCTGGGACAACTTTAAATATTCCAACATCTGAATCATAGGGGCGCCAAAAGGAGAAGAGGAAGAACAAAAACTTGAAAATGTATTTGAAAAAATAATGAAAGAATACTTCCCTGTCTGGCAAAGGAAATAGACATAGACATCCAGGAAGCTCAGAGAGTCCCAAAGAAATTGGACCAAGGAGGAGCACACCAAGGCACATTATAATTACATTACCCAAGATTAAAGATAAGGAGAGAATCTTAAAAGCAGCAAGAGAAAAGGAGGCAGTTACCTACAAAAGGGTTCCCATAAGAAATCTTGCAGGCAAGAAAGAGCTGGCAAGAAGTATTCAAAGTCATGAAAAGCAAGGATCTACAACCTGGATTCTGTCCAGAAAAGCTATCATTTAGAACAGAAAGGCAGATAAAGTGCTTCCCAGACAAGGTAAAACTAAAAGAGTTCATCATCATCACCAAGCAGTTATTATATGAAATGTTAAAGGGACTTATCTAAGAAAAAGAAGATCAGAACTATGAACAGTAAAGGGACAGCAAGTTCACTATGATCAACTAGTAAACCTAAAAACAAAAACAAAACAAACTAAGCAAACAACTAGAACAGGAACAGAATCACAGAAATGGAGATCACATAGTAGGTTATCAGCAGGGAGAGGGAGGGGAAGAATGGGGAAAATGATACAGGGAATAAGAAACATAATTGGTAGGTACAAAATAGGGGGATGTTAAGAAAACAGCCAAGAACCTAAATGCACAATCCATGGACATGAACAAAAGGAGGTGGTATTGCTGGAGGGAAGCGGAGTACAGGACAAAGGGAGATAAAGGGAAGAAAATGGGACAATTGTAATAGCATAATCAATAAAATATACTTTAAAAGAAAGGAACAGCACCCACACAAGATGTATGATGCCTGTCTAGAAGATATCCAGCCATGTAGTATGAGAAATAGAAACATTTATTGAAGAAAATACAAAATACAAGAAATATGTACACAGGACAATGATGCCTCAGTCCCCTTTGAATAGGTACCTTGGGGCCTCACACAGTTCTCCCAGTTGCCATCAGCTGCCCCGTCTATTTTCCTGAATCTCATTGATGATCTGAAATTTCTTCTCTTTCAAAGGTGATTTTAGTTTTGAGAAATGCCAGAAGTGACAGGGTGTCAAATCTGAGCTATAGAGGGGCTGAGGTAATTTGATGTTTCACTAAAAAATTCTGCACAAGATGTGATGTGTGAGCAGGTGCGTTGTTGTAATAAAGCTGCCAATCACCAGTTGCCCACCACTGTGGCCTTCTGAATCATCCGAATAGTTTCTGCAGAGGAATGTTCAGGCTTAATGCAAAATCTGATGCAAATTCGATTCTCTACTCTCTCAATCATTTTGAATGAGATGGCTGCACAGTCCATATGCTCACTCAACTGTTTCTACCACCCCCACTGACTAGTACAGTGAAGTCATCATTGTTCACACATTCCAGTTCACTCTCCTTGGCTGCCAGGTTACATGGATGTTGTGAAAACCATTCTCATTATATTAACAATGGCTGGACTTTTTCTGGACAGACCTCAGTATATTCGTGTAGATGGGAGATTGGTCACTTACAGGGGGATTGATTAAATAAGTAAATGTATTGAAGATTATATATAAAAATAATATATAATATAACTCAGTCTGAAGAGACAAAGCAAACATCATAACCAGGCCCAGATATGACACAGATGTTGAATTAGGCAGAAAATTTAAAAAGAACGATAATTAATATGTTAAGAGCCCTAGTAGAAAAAGTAGACAACTTGAAAAAGCAGATGGGTAATATCAACAGAGTGATGAAAATTCTAAGAAAAAATTAAAAGAAAATGCTATAAATAAAAACTATAGTAATAGAAAGGAAGAATGCCTTTGATGAGCTCATCAGTAGACTTCACATAGCCAACAAAAGAAAAAAATTCAGTGAACTTAGAGATAAGTAAATAAAAACTTCCCAAATTAAAATTCAAAGAAAAAAAGGTGAAAAAAAATGGCACAACTCTAGAATAAAACTTCCAAAAACTGGAGAACAATTTCAAAAAATGTCACAAAACTATAGATCCTCAAGAATCCCAAGCAGAACAAATTACTATAATACTACATCTTGGAATATCATATTCAAACTGGGGAAAAAACAAAGACAAAGAGAAAATCTTGAAAGAGCCAAAGTGAAAAAAACAGCTTACCTATAC